>JAFMOD010000470.1:1753150-1767855 GCA_019802435.1 Corydoras maculifer | reverse complement strand
GGTTCCACAAAGTATTGACTCAGGGGGACTGAATAATTTTGCACATCGCACTTTTCAGTTTTTTATTTGTAAAAAAATTGTTGATTCATGTATAACTTTCATTCCACTTCACAATTGTATACCACTTTGTGTTGGTCTTTCACATTAAATTCCAGTGAAATATATTTATGTTTGTGGTTGTAATGTGACAAAATATGGAAAAGTTCAAGGGGTATGAATACTTTTGCAACCCACTGTATGGTGCAGCTGATGATTTTGGCACATCTACCAATATAACTTGGCCAAAACCAAAACTAGACAGAGTTTCTCTTGTTTTTGTCACTAATCACTAATAAAATTTAGAAAAACACCAATTTCCTTCTGTACTTTTCTTTACATTTACATAAAATATTGCAATACATCTCCTGCATTCCAGCTGTGTGCGATAATAATACATAGTCTTTTAATCAAAGAGGACCAAACCATCAGTGATGGACAGAACATCAATATATGTAGTTCTGTTTAATGTGGTATAATGCGCATCAGTGTGAAAGTTGTTATTAGCAGGTGCCATGAAAATGGCTACATAAAGGCCTGGGTTTAAATTCAGATTCATCCCTGCAGAGCACACTTAAAGCTAACAAACCCTGAGCAAACCAAGAGGAAAAAGAGAATTATGTTCATCTCATAAATTGTAGTCACTCAGTGTGAATATTCCCCTCTGAGTGTCCTTAACACTGCCTGCCAGGGCTCTTAATCAAAGTTTGCAGTTAGCCAAAATGACTGGCCTAATCCAAACTTCAATTAAACAGCTTAATGGTAACAGCGAGGACAGCAGGATTACCTCCAGCCTACCACTTCACTCTCCCAAGACAATAGCCCCTCCCAGAAAAGAAACATTTTGCTCACGAAGCAGCGTCGCTTTGCAATAATTTCCAAAGTAATTATACAGCAAAATAATCGCAGTGTATGAATATGGATGAGAAGGAGAAGTAGAGTATGAGAGATACTGAGTGTGGTAGTATGGAAAACAGTAATGGTTTTGTTTTTTTCAGTGCCTATGTCAATGATAGTGACAGAAGTAAACTATCCTGCAATACAGTAATTAACTTTAATTTAAAAACTAAAGCTTACTTCTAAGTGCATTTTGCAACTGAGGATTTTCACTAAAGTATCAGCCATTTTAAATAACCTTAAACAATTCTCTTCTTAATTAAAATAAACAAAAAGTATCTGGTCACATTATAACTAAGAGTCTGTGCCTTTTCACGGAGGGAGAAAACCAAAAGGTACTTCAGTGCCTAAATAGTTGGCAATTAATTTGGTGTAGGGTAATTAAACAAATTGGCAAATATGCTATTAAGCTGTTGAGCACTGTTCAGTTTTAAGTGACAATCGACCATAGCCATTGTTTCCTTTTACTCATTTTCTTGCCGTGATGGAGGAGTTTTCTGAGTATTTATGATTGTTACTAAGCAGAAATTAGAACAAACCAGCAGATGTCAAATGAAAACATCAGATTAACTCTAGACAATGATAGTGGGTAATAAGCAATAGGTTAATTGTTGTTCATAATGCAATGAAAAACCTTTCTTTTTCCCAATAAACACTAAACACCATGTAATCCCTAATGGACATTCAGAAGATATTCAGAAAAATGAATTCATATTTCCGTTGAATAAAAACAATACATACTACACAGAGTCGGCACATTAAACTTTATATTTGGAATTACAGTAGCTCTGTTCTGCCAAAAAAAAATGTAAGCATAACAGTAAGTTAGGTTCAGAAAAATCACCTGTTAAGTCTATTTATTAAACAGAATAGCAACAGAAATACCTTTAAGTCAACAGATATGTCTTTCGCCTTCAATATAAGGCCCTCTACATGTCTGAGGAGCTGAAGGTTGCGAGCCTTTGCTTGCTGCTCTCTGGTTTGCAACTCCACAAGATGATGCTGCATCTTCGTGCATTTTTGTTTGGCTCTGGTGGTAAAAATAACAAATGCAATTTACATTTACATAATTGTGGATGATTACATGCCCTCAAACCACTAACCAAAATTACAGATTGTTAAACCCATATCACTATCAGGTGCCTGCTTGTGTCTTTATGAGTTTTAAAAGTTTTTTAACTCACTTTTTTTCGGGCGCTGGGCAGATACATCCAGGACAGGGTGCCAATCTATCACTGGGCACACTCACTCACATGCTCAAACGAACTCTATATGGGGCAATTTGGAGAATTCAATTGACCTTGATCCATGTTTTTGGACTGTGAGAGGAAACCGGAGAACCCGGAGGAAACCCACACAGACACGGGGAGAACATGGAAAATCCACCCAGATTGGGATTCGAACCAGACATCCTGAGAAGCGAATGTGCTAACCACTAAAACACCATGCCGCCGACTATGGGTGCTGAAAAAAATCGATTCTTCAATGAATCTCGATTCGTAGTCCAGGCGATTCGGAATCGATTCAAAATGGTCAAGAATAGTTTTTTTTTTAAATACGTTTAAGTTTTGTTTTTTGGCACCCCCTCTTGAGTGTACTGCATATCGCCTTACGGATCCACTCGGCCATCGTAGACCAAGCTTGTTAACCAGCTCCCGTTATAGTTCCCTAGCATGCTAGTTCATGCTAGTAGGAAGCATGGAGCATGGGGAGAGCACTATTCAACCAAAAATAGTTAAAGACTGAAGTATGGAATTTATTTTTTAATGTTAAATTTTAAAGATTTGCAAAATATAAATGCACTAATGAACCAAATGACCAAATGTAAATGTATAAATGCACTATGACTGTAAAGTCTGTATTTTAGTTTGGATTAAAGGTTAATGCACTATGGTAATCTTTGGTATTAATATATTTAGAATTATTTGTTCATTGATCATTTTTTTATGTAAAAAAAAGCCAGGCAGCTAAGCGAACCTAATACTGCTCATTTTAATTTAGCGCAATCCTATTTTTTGTCAAAATATAAAATGATGCAAAAAGATTTGATACAGGAAGGAACCTAAAAGTATTCTTTTAAATAAATGTTATATTTGTTTACATTGTTGTTTCATCTTGTCAATCACATCATTTAAACAAATTTTAAGGAGTATTTGAACTGAAAAAAGCGTTTCTGAATAGAAAATCGCTTCTGAATCGAATCGTGACCTCAAAAATTGGAATCAAATCGAATCGCCAGACACTGAGAGATTCGCACCCCTACCGCCGACTGTAAGATATAAATAATAAATTAATAAAAATGATTAAAGTGACAAGTAAATTAACGTCTTGCATTTGCATTCTAATGTTTTGACATTAAACATAACAAATTTGTGCAAATACAAATGATTAAATCTGTTATTAATAATAAAAAGATCAAGTTTGTATCCTCACGGGACACAAAATTGTGTACTTTTTCCTTTAACAAGATGCATTTACTAAACCATGGGTGACACATTAGTTTACCTATTTGCATTTTTATGAAGGTAATATTTTACTTAATATACTTTGAAAGAAGATACTTTGTGAAGCGTCAGAATCATAATCTTAAATGCTACAGCACACAAAACTATTCTTTAGATAATAACTTAATAAAAGTGTTAAATGCACTATACAAATTCTCATAAATATATGTTAAGGTTTTGGTGAAATAAATATGGATTTAATCATTTAGTCATTTTATGGTAAGAGCCACTGAAAGCTGATAATACAAATCAGTAATCATGTAAAAACACTGAAACACTAAGCTTTCTTCAAAATGTGCTTGAAGTCAAACATTTTGTTCTAAAATAGTATTTAAGACAAAAGCTAATCTTCCTTAATGTGATGCAAACCTTTTCTGTGTATGCATAGATTAAAGAAATGTTTAAATCCGGTCATTATGAAGGATGTTTATACAACTAATCCACTAGTGATACAACAAAATAGAAAAACAGAACATTTTTTTAAAAAATGGTACAAAGCCAATCGCTTTGTTTGCTGTGAGATACGGATATATAAACTAGAATTAATTTCTGCCCATAAATTCAGTTTCAGTTATAAAACCAGTTATAAAATACTGCAAGATTTCATCAGTGCAGTAAATGACTGGGACAGACAACATACTACACATTTACAATTATGAGATAAAAAAAAAAACAAATCTGAGACACTCACAGCCTTTCTTCTGATCTTGAGTAGGCGAACAGATTTTCCTCCAATTCATGCCTCCTTTTTTCACTTTAAAAAAGTAGAATCTTCATTATCATTTAATGCCATTTCAAATCAAAAGTCTGTTGCTTACATCTCAAAGACACAAACAGGTGAATAGTTGAGTCATAAATTATACTTAAAGCATTACATTCAAAGGTCCTAAATGCTGACCTTGTGCTTCATGGGTTTATTCAACACAATCAACAACTATTTCTCCTGTCAATCAAGAAACCTGAAGCTGTGGCGTCCAGATTACAAACTAAGCAAATAAAACAAAATTAGAATCTATTTAGTATCTTCTAAAAACACTGAAATGTGAAATATATACATATACACACACACACATATATATATATATATATATATATATATATATATATATATATATATATATATATATATATATATATATACATACATTTCCCTTAAACACTACGTAATGTGTAAGTACAACTGGAATGTTTATAATAAGTAAAATAAAAGTTTATACATAAATATAGTCAATGAACATCGCAGGCAATTATTAGCATTAGCTTGTTAGCTTGCGTTTAGCACAACTTGATTTAAGCAGTTAAACTGGCTTCAAGATATTGCGCTACAGTGACATTACACTGGATTGTTCTTAATTTCTACACATAATTGCTTAGTAAACAAAACATGAAGAATAAATTACCTTTCGTGTATACTCTGCTGCAAAGATTCAATGGATTGGAAGTATTCCGCGCTGCAAAACGCCATTGGCAAAAACCTGCCAGTCCGTCGGGTGTTTTCTAAACGACAGAGCAGAGATACTAAAGCCTACAGTGTTAATAAGTACTTTTATGTCAGCTGTATTTCCCTTGTTGCCATGTGTGCACCGCTATCCGCCTCCTTGTAAACAAATACTCATATCCCTATTCATTCAAATGATTCGACTCTTTTTTTGTTCGGCAGACCGAACCGAGTCACTCGCGAATCCTCACGTCATGGGTGCTGCTCTTAGAGATATGAGACACACTAGCATTCTTGTATGTTTATTTTGCCTGATATCTGAATTCGGAATTCCCTTTTGGAATGCATTGGGATGGTATAGAACTTTGGATTTTCCCATAGACGGTGACAGATTGCAAAGGGTATGAATAATTTTGGACTTGCCAGTATGTGTTCAAATGTGAATAAAAGCTGAGAGATATTTTTTACCACAATGATGCCTCTTGTACATCATCGTATTATCTCTTGGGAGATGCCTTTGTCGTTTCTAGTCAAAAATAAAATTGCTGGTTAAATAAAAGTAAATTTAAGTCAAAATTTGCCAGGGGTATGAATAATTTTCGGCTTTATATATATATATATATATATATATATATATATATATATATATATATATATATATATATATATATATATATCCATTATCTTCCGCTTTATCCTATAGTAGGGTCGCGGGGGGTTCCCCATGCCCATCCAGGGAAGAACGTTTCGGGCGCTGGGCAGATACACCCAGGATAGGGTGCCAATCCATCGCTGGGCACACACTCACTCACACAGACACGCACACATACACACTCCATATGGGGCAATTTGGAGAACTTAATTGACTATGTTTTTGGACTGTGGGAGGAAACCCACGTGGGCACGGAGAGAACATGGAAACTCCACCCAGATGAGGATTCGAACAGAGAATCCCTTGTGCCGTACAATATATATATATATATATATATATATATATATATATATATATATATATATATATAAAAGAAATCTATATTATTATTTTGTATCCCTGTCTCCTATTGTCCTGCCGATGTTCCTGGTTCCTATAATGGCAGATTAGAACCTTAGGGTGTTCATGGATTATGGATTATATATGGATTATGTCTACATGGATGTATTTGACTGCATTCATTCATTCATTCATTATCTCCCGCTTATCCTCTATTAGGGCGCGGTGGAGTTCCCCATGCCCATCTAGGGGAGAACGTCTCGGGCGCTGGGCAGATAGACCCAGGACAGGGCGCCAATCCATCGCTGGGCACACACTCACTCACTCACACAGACACACTCTATATGGGGCAATTTTTGAGAATTCAATTAACTTGATCCATGTTTTTGGACTGTGGGAGGAAACCGGAGAACCCGGAGAAAACCCCGGAGAACATGGAAACTCCACCCAGATGGGGATTTGAACCGGGAATCCCTAGCGCTGAGAGGCGAACGTGCTAACCACTAAGCCACCGTGCCGCTATAAATACTGCAGTACAATGAAATAATAGATACAACAGGATTTTGATAACTCGCCTGTTCTTCCAAATCAAAGACTGTTGTGTTATTTCAGGTGCGTCCCTGTCTGTTATTATCATTACTTGGTTGAGTCAATTAGTTCATTAGTCCTTGTGAATTATTGTAATCTGTGTGTAGCAATCACATGTGTTGCTTCGGTGTATTTAAGCCCTCCTCTTTCACTTTGTAAAAGGCTGATCATTGTTTGAAGTTGCGTCTGCTGTCTGTGTTTGAGATTGTTGTTTGCATGGTGTTTTATGTGAATGAATAATTTTCAATCCCTCATCGGCCTCTCTGAAAGCTCTTTTCTACACCGCATCGGCACCATTCTATATATTCATTCATTCATTATCTCCCGCTTATCCTCTATTAGGGTCGCGGTGGGGTTCCCCATGCCCATCCAGGGGAGAGCATCTCGGGCGCTGGGCAGATAGACCCAGGACAGGGCGCCATTCCATCGCTGGGCACACAGACACACTCTATATGGGGCAATTTTTGAGAATTCAATTAACTTGATCCATGTTTTTGGACTGTGGGAGGAAACCGGAGAACCCGGAGGAAACCCACGCAGACACGGGGAGAACATGGAAACTCCACCCAGATGGGGATTCGAACCGGGAATCCCTAGCGCTGAGAGGCGAATGTGCTAACCACTAAGCCACCGTGCCGCCCCACCATTCTATATAGAATTATAAAAATAAGTATAAATGTAGTCTTTCTTGTGGTAACACAAAATCTTGTGGCACCTCCAGTGAAGTAATATAAAAAAAGAAAATCACAAGTTTTTTTTATATTAATTCATCAATTTTTGAATCTGAATAATCTAAGCGTTGCAAGGAAAAGGTAGTAAAATACCCTCAACAATCTCTCCACAGTCACTTTAAAACCTTCCCAGACATGGGAAAAACATTCCACACAGAACATTTATCCACCTGCCCAGAAATCACGTTTAGTTACATACAACCATAGACAATGCTGCAAGCTTATACTACAAAACTACTGTAGCGGCTATGTTGTTTTAACTGTTTTAAATAATAAATGAAAACATTTACTGAATATGTGAGTAAACTGATCTTATATTCACTGACCTGTTTTAAACTGATAAGTACAGACAGATTTGTGTTTTAGTTGTAGTTGTATTTCATAGTATCCTTGCCCAATCATCTAACATGTAAGTTACGCTGAAAGAACACACTTGCATCTTGATAACCCTGTGTCAAGGTAGCAGGAAAACATCTCTAGTTTATTAAAGCAGCATAAAGAAAAAACTTACTAAAGAGTCTACTGACCTTCATTAAAAGGACTCAGAAAAGAAGTGAATAGTCCAAGAGCTTATTTCTATAAAAACAGTATTCGATGCATTTAGTACATTTAATGTAAGTAAATGTGGGGCTTTGATAGGCCCTGTGAGCTTGGATTTATTGACTGCCAGTAATGGTTCAGTTCAGCTTGTAATCTTTTAGCTTTTCACAAAAAGGAAATGAAGCAAAACGAGCCCACTTACTGTAAATTGTTCTGCCATTCTGTTGTTTAATAATAACTATTGGATGCTGTTTCATTTTCTTGCCTAGAAGAGGTTGATAGTAATAACAGTAGAATGACAAGTCAAGTGTCTCAAGTGTAAAAACATATCGTTCAGCTGTTTAGAAGGAATCCAAAGTCATTTCTTTGATTCTGATTGCCAATATATGTGATGCATGACTGTTTAGAAGACCAGTTCTAAATGTAAAGAAATAGAGACATAGATATATTTCTTTAGTATCACTATTCTGGCCAGTAACTTTATATGTAAGTAATTTTACTGGACATATAGGAGATGTACAAGACGTGGAAATAGTGCAATCTCACAGTGTCACAACCAAACATGACAATAAGTAGGTAAAATGGAAGCTGTTTCCATTATAGCTGTTATACAAGAGGATAGTTTAAATTTGTCATTTTTAACAATCCTTTTTTATTAAAGTAAAACATGAGGTAACAAAAAGGTCTGTTCATTCAACAACAGAAAGATTAAAAAAATACACAAATGAAAAATAGATCTAATGCATTGTCCTTCATGAACTCTACATTTAAAAATCCACTGCATGTTTAAAAATGTCAATTTTGTTTGTTTGGCCAATATTCAAGGCCGCCTACACTGCAAGAATTCAAATATATTTTGTTTTTTGGACAATTTGGAAGAGATAGAACATCTGAAAGGATAAGGGTTTGTGATGTCAACAAGACACAGGATTTACATTAAATTACAACTGAAATATATTTAAATATACTGAAATACAGTGGGTTGCATAAGTATTCATACCCCTTGAACTTTGCCATATTTTGTCACATTACAACCACAAACATAAATATATTTCACTGGAATTTAATGTGAAAGACCAACACAAAGTGGTATACAATTGTGAAGTGGAATGAAAGTTATACATGAATCAACAATTTTTTTACAAATAAAAAACTGAAAAGTGCGATGTGCAAAATTATTCAGCCCCCCTGANTGCACTCAGGGAAAAGGGGGCTGAATAATTTTGCACATCGCACTTTTCAGTTTTTTATTTGTAAAAAAATTGTTGATTCATGTATAACTTTCATTCCACTTCACAATTGTATACCACTTTGTGTTGGTCTTTCACATTAAATTCCAGTGAAATATATTTATGTTTGTGGTTGTAATGTGACAAAATATGGCAAAGTTCAAGGGGTATGAATACTTTTGCAACCCACTGTATATACAACTTAAATATATTTAAAAATAAATTTTTAAAATAAAAGCTTTTTCATTGACCTAACTGATCATGTGAACTTGCAGAAGACACTTTGACAGTTAATTAAATGATTATTCTTTTTTTTTAAGTATATATATACTAAATCCACACACACACACAAAACATATATATATATATATATATATATATATATATATATATATATATATATATATATATATATATATATATATATATATATATACATACACGTTAGCACGTTTGCCTCTCAGCACTAGGCATTCCATGTTCTCCCTGTGTCTGTGTGGGTTTTCTCCTGGTTCTCCGGTTTCCTCCCACAGTCCAAAACCGTATATAAAGGTAAATTGAATGCTCCAAATTGCCCCGTATAGAGTGTGTTTGTGTGTGTGTCTGTGTGTGTATGACACTATACATTCAGTCAAGTGCAATAAGGTTTGAAGGACAAAATCTTTTACTTGTCAAGAACATATATTAAATTCTGCATAAGATGATAAGTACATAATCAATCCACATTTTTGAGTTCTTAATTCTAAATTACAATTTTCAAAAACTTTAACATTTGATCCTTATACTTGAAGTATGGTATTAACAAAGCTACTGAGGGTAAGGCTTGTAAAGTGTCTACTTAGACACTAAATTTTTTAACATGGAATCCTTGACCTAAATCTATCCAAACCGGTGTGGTAGTAGTTCACTAAATGATCTGCAAGATTTGGAAAGATTCTGTTTTGAAAAGCCATTCTTTGTTAGTTGTAATTACTTATTTTATTTAGCAAAAAGCAGATGAGGAGATATTGGTAAATATGCATAAAATACACATTCCATTTCTAATGATTTTAGATATTTAGTAAAGAGACGTAAATCATAGGTAATTTTTTTTTTAAATGAAAAGAGAAAGAGAGAGAAGGAGTAAAAGAGAGAATAAGAGAGATGGATTGGCTCCCTGTCATCTGCCCCCTGTGACCACAGTATAGGATTAAGTTTAAAATAATAGATGAGATAACAACAACAACAACAACAACAACAACAACAACAACAACAATAATAATAATAATAATAATAATAATAATAATAATAATAATAATAAGAAGAAGAAGAAGAAGAAGAAGAAGAAGAAGAAGAATGTCCAAAAACATGGATCAAGGTCAATTGAATTCTTCAAATTGCCCCATATAGAGTGTGTTTGTGTGTGTGTCTGTGTGAGTGAGCGTGTGCCCAGTGATAGATTGGCACCCTGTCCTGGGTGTATCTGCCTAGTGCCCGAAACGTTCTTCCCTGAATGAGCATGGAGAACACCCTGCGACCCTAATATAGGCTTAAGTGGAAGATAATGGATGGATGGTTAATAATAATAAAATTATTATTATTATTATTATTTATTATTTTTTTTATTATTATGGTTATGTTTTGATTATTTTATTTATTTATTTATTATTATTATTATTATTATTATTATTATTATTATTATTGTTGTTGTTGTACATTGTATTAAGTATAAATACACCTATATTCAGGGTTTGTCATCAAAATAGTAAAGATTTCACATTTTTTGTACAATTTATCAGTGAATTATCACAATGAGGCTCAAGAGAAGACCATGGCAATTGCAAATGAGGTGAATTAATTTTTGTTCTGAATGTATTCTACATCGGAGTATAAAAGCTTTCAAGTTCTTTGTGTTAATTCAATGGTCACTTGTTTTACAATAGGCTTTTCCCATGACAAAAGTGAATTTGACTAAGCGTTTATTATTATTCTAGTAAATGGACACTTATATTTAGCATCATTGAAACATAATTTTATAATACCTATAATACCTTTTGGCAAGCAAAAGTTTGTGCACCCATTTTCAACAAGGGTAAAGTTGTCTTTTTATGCCACAACAAAAAAAAAGCCACATATCTTTTTTTTTTTGCATCTTTAACTTTATTTTATATACAGGATGATGTTTGCTTTGAGATGTTGCTGGTAAATACTTGTGCCTGTGTTTCTTTCTTTGCCCAACTATTGATGCACTATATAGCATAGAACATAGCATTTTAAAATAAGGAATCACTTACATTTAAGCATGTACAAAATCACAATAAAACTCTAAACTCATTGTATTTTGCCAATAAACAAGTTCTTTGTATATAAAAATGAGAGAAAGAAGAGTATATATGTGATAGGACTATAATAAACATTCTATAATAGACTTATTTAAAGAATTCTTGTTTCACGTTTGGCTTACTATTTATTTGTAAAGTCTACTGGACCACTTTGGTACCATTTTGTATAATGAGGATTTTTGTACATTAGATTTGCATAGGTTTGCAAAAATGTTCTTAAGTGCATTTTTAAAAATTTCTGATACTCATGTAACTTCTGACAATGCATGCTCGTGAGAGAGGCAGAGAGAGAGGAGCAATTAGTAAAGTGCTGTCGAGTGGATAAAAAGGTGCAAAAACCTGCCTTTTTTGAAATTAATGTTTGAACGTTAATACAGTAAAATGAATCAGGGCTTGATGAGAAGTCCCCTGAAAGCTTTTCTCCAAACCCTAAGATTAACAGTGAATTAGGCATTGCTGTTTCCTAGATAAATGTCAAGACACTGTGACTCCAAAGCCAGTGAGAGTAATTGCCTCTTTCTAATAAAAGAATTCAAAGTTGATGAGTATAGCTCTATCATTTCAAATTACTATGATATAAGGCTTATTCAAAAACAAAGGTTTCAGTAGGTGGGAAATCTCATCAGGTCCGATTATAGGAGATAATTTGAAAAGCCTCTGGAAAACATGCACTTGTAAATGTACAGCATTTTAATTGGGCCAAATTGATTAAAATGGAGAGGGTTCTGCTAAAAGCATGCAATGTGATAACAGAATCTGTCTGCTCAACACTCAAGTGTTAAAGCTGTCCATTATTAGAGAAATGAGGCAAAAATATATATTTCTAATGTGTAACATAGATAAATGGAATTTATTTCCATTAGCATCCAAATCAAATAATTTAATACTGTCAATTAAAACCAATTAATTTTGGATGCATTATCAAAAGCAGCCTAATAATATCCATTCTGAACTGAAAAAATGCCTTACACTGCTCAGTAGAAACTTGTAATCAGTATATAAGAAGGGTTTTTATAAATGATTTTGACTGATGTACTAATTGTCTGTATCTAAAGGATGGAATTTATATCGAGCTGTTTAGACTAACTACATCTACAAGTGAAAATATAAAAATAAAAAAAATCAGGCCAACAAAAAAATCAACGCAATGAGTGACCTAAAAAAGAGAATAAACGAGTCACCTGAATGTGGGTTCTTAGGTTGGTGTTAGTCTTAGATGTTGACAACAGTTTGCACACACAGCACAAGGTTTGAAAAAGAGACAGGAGAGCTAGAAGAGCAGTCCATAGATGTCCTGTCGTGGCTTTATGTCGAATCAGCCGAGAAAAAAATTTTGTTTATAAAAGTGTGCTTTGTAATCCCAAAACCAAACTGGTTTCGACATCTAAGACATTTGAGGCCAACCTAAGAACCCAGGTGACTGCTGCAGTAGGCCATTATGAAATGGGTGTTAGAAATTAGATTATCATATACATACAGGTGGCTTAGTGGTTTAGCACGTTCGCCTCTCAGCGCTAGGGATTCCCGGTTCGAATCCCCATCTGGGTGGAGTTTCCATGTTCTCCCCGTGTCTGCGTGGGTTTTCTCCGGGTACTCCGGTTTCCTCCCACAGTCCAAAGACATGGATCAAGTTAATTGCCCCATATAGAATGTGTCTGTGTGAGTGAGTGTGTGCCCAGCGATGGATTGGCGCCCTGTTCTGGGTCTATCTGCCCAGCGCCCGAGACGTTCTCCCCTGGATGGGCATGGGGAACCCCACCGCGACCCTAATAGAGGATAAAGCGGGAGATAATGAATGAATATACATACAGTAGGTTTTTATTTATCAATAATCTCTAGTTATTTGGACTAATTTATATATAGATATGTTTTTGTGTGTTACACCATTGGTTCATCTTGACTAAATGTTTTAATCAGTCTATCTGATTGTCATTTTGCACTGATCTGCCATTAGGTTGTAACAATACATACCCAATATATATGAATACATGTTAATACCAATGTTATATCTCAAGAAAACATTTCAGTGATTAGTTCTCTATTTGTGGAATATCAACCTAAGCTGAACACCATTGATCTGACTTCAAAGTAAGGTCCTCTAGCTTTATCGCTATGACAACCACCACTCTGAACTTTGAAGTTCCAATTTACTCTGTGGACAATAATTTTTTTTTTTTTTTATATTTTGGGTGTTTTTGACTTACTTCTTGCTCTACCACAAGTTATTCCTTTATTTCACAACTTCAAATACACGCAAATTGACTAGTATGCAGATTAGGTGATGATATCATTTAGCGACTTCTAGCAAGTTTTAGGACAGACAATAGCTACTTTTCTTAGTTGGGATCACTAAATATAAAATAGTGATATATGAAAGACTTCACCTGGCTTTAAAATTTATCACAAATTTTATTTATTAGGCTAAGGACATGATACCAACAGATGTTCTTCTGTGGTTATAAACTGCTCTACACCACATGGGAAATGTATGTGTCTGTTTTTCTTTGTTGGTAGTGGCAACAATTACTGTTCTTTTTTAAATAAGGACTAGAAAGAATTCTAACAAATCAAAAAGACAGATTTACAGATAAACAAAAATTGTTTATAAGTTAATGAATACAGGTACAGTTAGGGTACAGTTTGGAGTATGCCGTTTATATAAAAGGTGAATGTTTTAAACTTGATTCAAGTTTGATACCTAACATCAAATTATATACCTTACCTGTTTTAACCTATATATTTATTCATGTCTCCTATGTTTTTTGCACTGCCACATGTTACAAGTGTATATACAACCACAAGAATAACGGCTTGGTTTTGCTGGACACACTACTTTCCACTACTAGCCAATAATGAACACAAATTAGAACACAATTCAAATGACAAAAAATAAATAAATAAAATTAATTCATTTTTATTTAATACAACAGACAAAAATGTAGAAACTTACAAAGTTATTTAATGTTTATATACAGGAAATGATCTTCAATTGTTTAAATAATACATTTTCAAGATTTTACATTAATTTAGTTGGCATCTTGATTAAGGAAAACTCTAGCTCTTTAGAACTTATCCCATTCTGGATGAAAGGTAAGAAAAATTACATTTACATATAGTCATTTATGAGACACATTTATCCAAAGTGAGAACAACCAAGTCAGCATTTAAGACAGCTACACTGTAGTATTATTAAACCTGATTATTATTCAATTTGGCTACTACATTAAAAAAAAATTAAATAAATAAATAACACACACACACACACACACACACACACACACACACACACATGTAGGGCAAATAATAAATGGTCAATTTAGTGCAGCCACTATCTAGAAGATCTAGTACTGTAAAAAAAAAAATTTAGATTATTGTTTGTCTAGATTTAGGCCTCTTTTAAGTATAACCTCTCATTCTTGACAATACTACT
>JAFMOD010000470.1:1745650-1748150 GCA_019802435.1 Corydoras maculifer | reverse complement strand
TTAACCTGGGTCTGTACTTTGTAAAGGGTAATCGGATTTCCACTTCTCTTGACTGAAGTGAGGTTGCATTTGACATAAGTGTCATTGGACATCAGACCCTGCTGGTGCCTCTGAGACTATAAAGAAGTATTCTAGCACATGTTAAAAAAATTTTCTAGCACATGTTTCTTTAACGCACTAAAGTTTTAAGCAATGTTGCATGAAATTAAATTAATGTTGGAACTTAAAGCCTGTTTTTACAACTTTTTTAAGCTTCATACTTTACATTAATTACAGTGTGACATCCAGTAAATTGGTCTGAATCCCAGACCACTAGACTCTTTTATTTTTTATTTATTTTTATTTAATTATTTTAGTGGTTCACATATATTTTTGCTTATGGCACGCATTCATTACTGCAGTTATTTAATGATCATATAAGATTACCTTGCTTAATATAGTGAACAGCTCATAGT
The DNA here is from genome assembly GCA_019802435.1 of Corydoras maculifer. Taxonomy (NCBI): domain Eukaryota; kingdom Metazoa; phylum Chordata; class Actinopteri; order Siluriformes; family Callichthyidae; genus Corydoras; species Corydoras maculifer. The sequence continues at coordinate 1,747,695 of JAFMOD010000470.1, read as the reverse complement.
CCTAATCAATCTGTCTAAAGTTTATCTAAAAGCTCAAATCTTTTGGAATTGCAAAGTGCAATTTTTCAATTATTTATGCACAACATAAAATCTGGACTCGGTGGCATTTTATTCCTTTTAGGATGTAACTGCCAGGACCATTCTGTTCACTGAACAATATCAGTTTTTCTATTTTTGGAAAAATGGCCACCTGATTATTACTCAATCTATACATTGATGTCCTGCACTGTTGATGATACCCGGCCTCTTGAGGAGAATGAGCTTTAGTCCTCTCTCAAGTTTTTTTCCCTTAAAAACCAACAACGCCAGGAATTTTTTCCTTGCTGCTGTAGATTGGGGGTTTAGACTTAGAACACTGTAAAATTGCTTTGAGACAATGTACACTCGTTAGAAGCACTATATAATAAATAAACTTAAAATTAACAAATAAAAAGCTGTCAATCAAAAGGTCTTATGTTTGTCTATTAAAGCTTAAGGGTGGATTACAAATTAATTTCAGAATGATGATAATAAACTTAAATGTCTAGATTTTGCAAATAAGCTATGAAACTTGTACTGGGATAAATGAACCATGGATAAACAAATGACTGATTAATTTACATTTACTTATATGCTATCACAAACCCACTAAAACTAGTATAAAAACTAGTAAAATAGCAAATGTTTAGCAATAAATAACATGTATGTGCTTATTTATCACAAATCTAAACTAGAAACAAATAACAAAAAATAAGAAAGGTACTCTTTGCTGTGAGAATTGGGTGCAGGTGCTGCCACTATTTCCTTCAGCTGTAATTGCACCTGCCGTTAATCTTCACTCTCTTGGCTGAGCACACAAAAGCTCAGAGCATCTGAGTGTCAGGGCATGTGACATTGATACTGATCGAGATCTCAATCAATCAGTGTTTCGTTCATATATGATATGACTATTAAAAACATATTCTGCAGTATGGTTTTTGTGTCTATATTAACCACCGCAATGACCAGACAGACTAGAGAAAATCATTCATAATAAATAGTAAAAATATATTGTAATGTTTACAATCGTATGTAAGAGTCTCTAAAAATATTGACTACTAAAACGATGAATTAGTCTAGTTTAGTTTAAATTTCTGCAGTAATACAATTTGTGGAAATTTTATTTCATGCTGCGAACATACTATGTAATTTAATAGATAGTATTGGGAAAAAGTATTGAGACCGCCAAGTTATATATACAAGAGCTTTTATTCAAAGTGACTTACAAAAGAGAGAACAACACAAGTCACTAGTTAGGGGAAAAAAGCTAAACTGTAGTATTATCAAACCTGACCATTTTTCAACCCAGTTTTTAATTTTTTTTTCTTTTTTGTCTATGTAAATTATAGCTTGCATTCATTGTAACAACAGGCAGAATTTGAACATAGTGTTTATTATTCTTTATAGTAGTTAGTAGTAGTAACATAGTAGTTATTATACTTTATTGGTGTATGAATCTTTTCATATCTACATGAATAGAAACTCCATCATGTTGTACCATTAGGTTTAGGACAATATCTGCATTGGTCATTGCTTTTCTTAGGAGAAGTGTGACAACTCAGCTGACATATTGTTCAGGGGAAGTAGTAATCTATTGGTTAAAATCTGGCCTTTATATGTTACTAAATTCTAAACATTACTCCTTTCATTTATGGATTGTTTTAAGTGATTATTTATTTAACATTAATATATTAATATATTATATATATTGGCTATTTGGATGCATTTACTTCAGCTCCAAGATAGTAAGTGAAGTCTGATAAAGGGCAGAATAATCTTAGTATGTTCCCCTTATGATTTAGAATAGAACATACAGTGGGTTGCAAAAGTATTCATACCCCTTGAACTTTGCCATATTTTGTCACATTACAACCACAAACATAAATATATTTCACTGGAATTTAATGTGAAAGACCAACACAAAGTGGTATACAATTGTGAAGTGGAATGAAAGTTATACATGAATCAACAATTTTTTTACAAATAAAAAACTGAAAAGTGCGATGTGCAAAATTATTCAGCCCCCT
>JAFMOD010000470.1:1721411-1741183 GCA_019802435.1 Corydoras maculifer | reverse complement strand
CCGTGTCTGCGTGGGTTTCCTCCGGGTTCTCCGGTTTCCTCCCACAGTCCAAAAACATGGATCAAGTTAATTGAATTCTCAAAAATTGCCCCATATAGAGTGTGTGTGTGTGAGTGAGTGTGTGCCCAGCGATGGATTGGCGCCCTGTCCTGGGTCTATCTGCCCAGCGCCCGAGACGTTCTCCCCTGGATGGGCATGGGGAACCCCACCGCGACCCTAATAGAGGATAAGCGGGAGATGAATGAATGAATATATATATATATATATATATATATATATATATATATATATATATATATATATATATATATTCAGCTCAGAAATAACACATGCCATACAAGTAAACATGCCATACAAGAATTTGACTTATGGGGAAAAACAAGGATGTACAAACAAAACCCACACAGACATGAGGAGAATATACAAATTCTACACAGAATCAAATTAGCAAATCTTCAGACAAAATCATTGTTATACTGATCTCCAATGTGTTTCAAATTTACAACCTGCAAACAATTAGCAATTGTGCACCATTTCATCAGTTCAGGTTTTGCTTTTCAGTGTGGATGGCTATATTTCTTCCTCAATTAAGGACTGATCAGTGCAGAAAAAATCTATTTCATTCTAAACATGTTAATTAACAGTTAATACACTCAAGCCAGTGTTTAGAAATGCTAGCATCCTTCCTTTTGCAAGCATTAGATGTAATGCACTGTCTAAATTGCTTGTCTATGTTTATTAAGCTGCATTTAATTAAATGCCATACTGTGATTAGCTGGAGGGCAAATGGAAGTTAAATTATATGTAACAGATACAGGAGAAAATCAGACATCATTATTGGAGTCTGTTTCTCTGTGTAACTTGCCCTTGTTGGTTCATTTTCCGAACAAAAAGCCATTTAAAGAATAGGGAAGCGATTGAATCGTGTTGTAATTGAATTAAGTTTGAAGAAAGCCAATGGAAGATGGAAACAAACTGACAAAAGTGACCCGTCACAGACCGTAAAGGCTGAAACTAAACCATGGAAACAGTTTTCAGCGTTTCCTAATATTCATAAATAGGCTTTACTTCATATTGTAGTGTTGGTCAGTCTTTGAGTCACTTTAACATATCGTACGGTTTCAACCAAACATTTATGTGGATTTTATTTATTAATGCTCACACCGGGACACGATTTATAAAATGCTTTTTTAAAGACACTACCGTTATTATCTGTTAACAGCGTATCGATTCTTACACAACGCAACAGAGCCATCTAGTGTCAATTTTGAGTACTAAATATGCTACAAAGAGCTTTCAATTCGAAAGCATGAGCGTTTAAGTGGAAAAGTGTGTGTGTGTGTGTGTGTGTGTGTGTGTGTGTGTGTGTGTGTGTGTGTGTGTGTGTGTGTGTGTGTGTGTGTGTGTGTGCGTGTATTATTCACGTCTTAATGACCAAAATCTAGCAAAAGTTGACTTCTGAATTAAGCGTCAGTTGATATCAAGAAGTGATATAAGCTCGTGAATTGATAACACTGTCTTGTCGGTTCACTTAAATTCGAAGTCCATATCTAATTATAACAAAATGTAAAATATACTTTTTATAATAGATTAAATCTTAATTCATTTTTTGGGGTTGTGCTGGAAGTTCGAAATAATCTTAAACCTTGGTTAATAGTGCCCCCAACTGGCTAATAGTTCAGTTTATGGCTGAACATGTGCAAACAAGTCGTTTCGGTTAATAATAACAGATATATTTTAATTATAATATACGTTATTCGTATTAAATAAATATTATTGTAATATTTGGATCTATCTTGCTCGGTCATTGGACCGTACATATATAAGTATCTAAAATATTGTATAAAAAGTAATTTAAGCCTGTCTGATTAGACACCACAAGCAACTGTCTTTGAGTATGTCTTAACTGAAGGCATCATATTTAAGAACATCAGTTACTTCCCTGCAGTTTTGTACGTCATTTGTTTTTTGCATGTGCAATTCGGATCCTGTGCCATTTCCTTTGCGCTCTGGCCTCATTGTGTGTACAGAAGTCTATTAGGTAAGGCAAAATCACACTGATGGACACTGAGTGCCAGGAATCAGCTGCTCAATAAAGGTCCTAATTGCTTAGCAACAGTGTTTCAGACCTCTCATTTGAGATCAAGAGTTTACTGGACTGAAGACTCCGCTTTGGAGAAATAGAGCTTGCACCATTAGATAAGACGAGGGAAATGGGCTATATCTACATCCCCAGCCCCCGTACCTTCCTCCCTCCCTCTCTTGTCCCTCTCTTCTCTCTCACACCCATCTACTGCCACCAACCCTTTGCATGATGATTATGTTACCTTTCAACTGCCTGATGCATTCAGTTCAGTATATTATTCTCTGTCATCACAGTTAATTGAATTCTGTCCATCACATTTGGATGATTTTGCATTTGCATTAAGGTTAGAGTGGGGAAAAGTGTCAAACTTCAATTTAGACAATGTCAATCAAATAAATACACCACTGTATCTGGCCATGCAAGTATGTACTGGGTTGTGAAGAGAATTTAAATAGCACACTTTGTGTTGAAATGGACAGAGACCATCAAGTAGATGTAAATATAAATATGACAATAGATAGATGGTTTTGTAAAATAAGGTTTTGCCTTAAGTTATTGTTGCGGTAATGTGTGTTTGTTAGACAGTTCTAGAACAGTACATGTAGTGAGATCTTACTAACATTAGTCATTTGTTCCTTCCTACTGGATCTTTACAACAGGGTAAGTGGACACTTTTCATAGCCCGCAGCACTCAACAAGCATATTCTCATATCTTTACACAATTTGAAGTATATCTTGAGCCCTCAAAAATCTAATGAGTTATTTCCACTGTATCTTACCTGAATCCTTAGTTGTGTTTTTAACTGAAGCGGTCTTTCGTGTTCTTTTTAAGGGTTCTCTTCAGGTCAAAACAATAAATCGACACACCCCCAGTCCTGCAAAAAGAGACTCAGACTTAAACATCATGGCCACTCTGAAAAGATCTGTTGTGTGTCACAGTACATAAACCCAGTTCCGTATCCAATTACCTTTTTATGCAGAAAATTGATCTGTAGTTCTTTAGTGGCAATTTTCACATTAGCCCCTTTCAAATATCTGTTCAGATAGTTTGCGTGCGTGTGTGGCATCTGCCATGCTGTCTCAGTGGTGGAGCTTGCACCAGCGGTAGAGTGTGTGTCAGTTAGTCAATAAAGAGGTGCCGGAGATGGAGGACCGATTAGAGAGCTTATCTCCTTTCATCACCGCTGAATGTCGGCTGAATTGAAGGTCAATATCTTGTGCTTCTCTAGAGCTGAGCAGGTGCCTAGAGAGCATGAATTCAGGCTGCTGGCGAATCATTGCTGTGCCTGATGTGGACAGAGGGACTGAGGATTGTGTCACAGTGCTAGAAATGAGCATAGCGAGTGTTTATCCACACAGGAACAAGTATGACACCAAAGTCAAATTGGCAATACGTTTTCCAGGGGCTTAATTAGGCTCATTTTATGACTTCATGCCATCACATTTAGAAAATGCTACTTGTCTGACTTAGCTTTCGGCACTCCATTTATTGGTTTTCGTATATAAAGAAAGACAGACAACAAAACTGGTGGTGTCTGTAAAGCAATACAGTTTCTTAAACCTCCATCGAAGCTTAGTTAGAGAAGAATTTGTTTCCTGTCAGTGAATTAAAGCTTGTAAATGCTAAATCTTAAGGCACACAGGCACTGGAATGCTTCTCTCAATGGGCCATCTGTTTAGAGACATTTTCAAGGCTGTCCATTATTGATTACATCGCCTTTACTCTTACTCACAAGCCATGACAACAAGCCAGAGTGGCCATGGAATTTGAGGCATACTCAGACGAGGTTATTTCTGCCCTGTTTTTCTACAGCCAGCTTTTAAATTCTGAAAACAGCCCACCTTCCCCCCTCGATCTTTGCCAACTGATAGAACGAACAGAGGAAGGCAAATATTACTGTGGCAGGGCAGAAGTCCTCTCTGAGATTGTTTGTGAAAGGTCTTAGGTGCCTGTGCAAACCAGAAAACTACACAACCAACTGGATTAAGCCAGAGACACTTGAGTGGCGGCACATGGGTGTGTTTGTGTGTGTGTGTGTGTGAGTGGCTCAAGAGTGTGTTCCACCCTGAATGACCTCTTAACTGGTAACACTTCTCATTTCGATAGTGATGAGACTTTTTTGCCAAGCAAGAACAAGCACCAAATAATATGAGAAATAGTAAAATGCTTCTGAATAATAATTTAAATACTTTTTTATTTGTATGTTTCAAAACTTTAAATACCACTTTCTATACATTTCTTGTTGCAGGTAAAGAATTGAAAAATTACAGAAAGATTTTAGAGTAAAGGGTTTACACCAGTATTTTTTAATAGTGTGCATTATTACTGTTGTTGTTGACTTCTTCATAATTGTTGTAATTACATGTTATCTTATTATAATCATTGTAATTAATTAGATTAAATAAATACAATAAAAATTTGAAATGTATGTTTAAAGTAAGAACATTTAAACAAAAATACTACTTCAACAAAGTAACAAAACCTTCATTCGGTTCTCCTTTATTAATATAAACTCTATTGTTTAAAAACTTATCTGTGAATTTAAAAAAGGAGCTTTATTTAAATATGCTTGATAGTAATAGATTAATAGAAATGTCTCTTCTTTGTAAGTGTGCTTCATGTATATTTGCAAAACATGGCTGCATCCGCTAAAAAGGGCGACATCTGCTTTAGGATTTTATAGCCAACAACATATGTCCCTTCATTGGTAACAAAGCTGGCAGCGCCTTTCCTGCTGTTCGCTCTCCCCAGGCCAAACACAGGTCTTTAGATACCTGTCAGCATTTATTATGCTGTCCTCTGTCGCGCTGCAGATAAGGCCAGTTAAAGTTTAATGAAATTCAGCCTGGCTACACAGGCCTGCCTTTCATAATTTGTCACAGCCTGTGTACTGGAGACCCACTGCTTGGTAAACATTGAGCCCACATTACCAGCCATTAGAGGCTAAACAGCAGCCGGCGTGTATGGCCATGTATACTGCATTTGGATCCCACCTCCCCACTGCTGCCAGGGACTGAGGCATTTCTGCGTTGCCCAGTTTGGGAAAGCTGCCCCAAATAAGCTACATTTTGGATGGATTCTGAATATTAGAAGCAGGACATTTTCCAACAGTGCCAAATAAAACAGGAAGGCGCTGAACAGAGGCGTATTTTACAATGAATGTTTGCCTCAAATAAATGCCTAGGGATCATTCTGTGCTTGAGTTGCATTTCAATTGAGACGTTTTTCTAAGCTGCATTTACTGGTGGATGAAATAAAAAGAACATTTTTAGATTTATTTTATATTTAGTTACAGATAGTAATGATTTTTTAAATAAAATAAAATCTGTCTTTCTAACATCATTATAAATAACATCATTAAATCACCTGGACATTTTATTTATATATATATATATATTATATAAAACTAGTATTAATGCCTTTATTTTTTTCACCGAAAATCATAAACTATATTTTTATAATAATTATTTCAAATTAAGTTTATTTTAAGGAAATATTTTTTTAATTATCTAAATGCTTCAGTAAACAATATTAAAATGTGCAGATGTTTTTTCTAAAATACCAAAAAGCTGGATTTATATTAAAATAAAATAAAATGATGTTTATTGATTCATTTTGTTTAAATATTCTCACATGGTTTTTATTGTTGTAATGTTCGATGCTTCAAAAATACATCTCCAAAAGATAAAAAAAATGACACATGAATTGAAGTAGATACTCCTTCTTTAAAATATCTCATGTGTCCCTTGACATACAGTTGACAAATCCTCTATTAAAAAATCCACCCATGCAGAAACAAATATACCTGCAGTTTTCTTCCTAAATATAAGATTTGTGAAGAGTCATTCTCATGCTTATTCGCTCTCTTTCTCACTCTCCTTCTCTCTCTCACTCTGTCTCTCTCACCAGAGCCAGAGCACGACTACGTGGTGGGCTGTAATCAGTGGCTCTGTGACAGTGCGGGAAGGCGAGTTGGTAGGGGGGACAGAGGGACAGGGGTGATAACAGATTGAGCGACTCTGATAAACTCTCCTCTAATGGCTCTGCCTGTCCCTCTCGCCTCATTTTTTTTTCTCTCCAGCACCTATTTAGTGGAGTCTTTCACTGCTGCAGGGATTAGCCAGCCGGATAAGGGCAAGTAAACACTGGCGGCTTCTCTGAGCAAGCAACAGAGAGAGGGAGGCAGAGAGATAGTGAGAATGGAAGAAAGAAAAGGGAGGAGAGTGGGAGAGAGGGAAAGTGAGAATGCTAGAAGGAGTGAGAGTTTTGGAGAGAGCCAGTAAGAGGCAAAGCACAAAGAAAAGGGTGGTCTTTTAGAGCATGCAGCTATAGCCTGAGAAAGTTTAACTGTAGGATCAAGAAAATTGAAAAGCTCAATGTAATATATAAGAAATGCTCAGTTTGAAATGTTTTAAATACCACGTAATTTTAACGTAGTCACTGTCACTGTCAGGACCAAGGAAATTCTGGCTCGACTGAGATCTAATTCTGTGTGGGTTGACACAAACCCACACACACACACACCCACACAGACAGCAGGTTAAACACGGATTAGTGTGATGACTCAATCACACTGTGACAAGCTGACAGCCCAGGCCGTCTGTGCTGACTTCCTGGGAAAATATTTCAACAGGACACAGAAAGATAACGCTCTTGAATGGTTGAGGGTGTTGGCTGTAGTGGCAACCAATGCAGTCTTATGCTCCCAAAAAAACCTAATGCCCAAAATATGTCCATATACTGTATATAGCCATTGATAGTAAATGAAGTAACCAGATTTAATTAATTTCAGCTATTATTTTTTTTATGTTCATGTTTAAATTCATGTTCATGTTATGTACATGTTTAAATTTAAGGAGTCCTATTAAAACTTAAATCTAAATGTTTCTGTACTGTATGTACAGTAAATGATTCCATCTCTCAAATAGCTAATTAGTATTAATTAGGCTTTTTAATCAGGCACCACCTGCCTAATTGCTTAATGAAATCATCGTTCCCTCCAAACAATTGATGTGTGCTTAACAATCAGCTGTACAGCTTCCAAATATTCTGCTACTCTGAGGGGAACGTTGCCAGATTCAGCCAGTGTTACAAAGCGTGTGCTCAGCGGATCGAGCCAAATGAGGTTCTTTAAATCTAAGTGAGGTGTTTACCTGCAGCTAAACATGATCATTTGCTAACCGACATAGTATTAATTTAAAAAAAAAAAGGACTTCTTTAAAGACATATTAAATTCATGTTTAATATGAAAACAGTATGTCTTTGTGTTTGTTTTTATCACCAGTGCACAAAAAGTATTTTGCTACCGACCTGTTTAAATTCCCTCACAAAATAGATTAGCTTGCTTTTTTAAAATACTATTACTGCTGTAACAAAAAGAAGTTTTTTTTAGAACCATTAACATATTATTCATAATAAAAATCAAGCTGCCAATATTATATTCATTTTTCTTTTGATTAAAAAAACAGCGTTGCATCAGCTGCAATCAGACCTCTTCAGTTTAAGCCTGATTGTGGTCAGCTGTCGTGAGTAGGCCTTGAACAAACGCCTTGTGTGCTGGCATTGTAGGCCTGTGCGTTTCAGCACGAGGCAGGGCTGCCACAGCCAAGTGTTTCAATTCCTGAAGAGCTTCCAGGAGAAATTAGTATGTAATGACTGCACTCCGCAAGAAGAAAGGCCCATTATGGCTCTCGCCGACTGTACTTGGCTTTCATTTGCAAGCTAAATGGATGCGCGCAAAGGTGAGAGTTCACTAGCCATTCAAGTATTTGGCTTTAACGGGCTCCAGCACTCTTGCTTTAATTCAAGCAGAAGGACAAGTATGAATAATCGCTCTAGATAAGACTCATCAAAACACAGCTCCGCTGCCTGCCATGTTTTTGTCTCGCTCTATTTTTTTTTTCTTTTTCGGTCATTCTTTCAGCCCTCTGTCCTCCAAATGGCCAGTGAATCTTGGTAGCAAACTGCAATTCACATCAGTCCTTTTAATTTGTAATTTGCCTGCCTTTGTTGATGCTATCAGATTTTGCTGTTTTGTAGCTTGCTGTATTATGCTGATGCAAATTTATCCCCAGCTCCACTCAGAGCGGCTTAATTTTTGGTTTGTTTACCATCGTCTAGGAAAAAAACAAAAATGCAATAGCCAAGAAAAGTGATGGCACTAATCAAACTAAAATGGGAAAGAACTATGTAACAGATTACAAATTCATAAGTGAAACTAGAACGGGTGCGCAGCTGAATATGACAGCTCATCTCATTCTTCACAGTCATCTCCTACTGTAGCATATAGCCTGCCACTAAATGATGTGTGTGTGTGTGTGTGTGTGTGGCTGGGCAGAAAGAGAAGACGGTTTCTGAGACGTCTCTTTGTGAACCCATAATAAGCAAGGACTGAATGGTTTATTTAGATACATGAGGGTGCACAGCCAAAAGCGCTAATTCGTAGCCTCAAGGGTGTTCATCTCACGTAATGTATGCATAGGCTAATTTATTACACTGTGACTAATTTCCATTTCTTGTGCTTGGAGTTGCCTTGCTAATTATGGATTTTTTTTCCTTTTGTCATTTTTTGCTCCCCCCGTTATTTCATAATTACGCCTCAGCATTCAGAGAAGGTGTCGGCACAAATGAGATGGGCCTCGCAGCGTTCGGGGTGTGAGGAGTTACCATGCCCAGGTGAGCCCTGACTGACCTGCGCTCCACCTTATTCACCTTCCGAAAAATCTTTCTTGTGATCGTCTTGTACACAGACCACTGTTTTCCCTACTTCACATCCTTCATGTTGATCAGAAAGCCCTGGGTGTAATTAGCTGGGTGGTTTAATTAGGAAAAAGTTAACTGTTAGATGAAAGCAGTCACATCTGTGATGCACAGTCCTGGCTCAGTGGTGTGCTCCCAGGGGTCTGCATCAAAAGGCCCTCCCCTGCTGGGCAGGCACACTCTTGCATGCTGCTCTTTGCCAAATCAGGTCTGGCTATGCCAAGTGTTGAAGCCATAGTAAAAATGCAGGCATGAGTTAAATGCACCCCACGCAATGATAGAAACGGAGAGGAGGAGGGAGGAAGATGGGGGGACAGCACTCTTTCTTGTCTTTCATTTAGCAAAGAAAACATGGCACACAGAAGAGTCTAAAGCCAAACAATGCTGCTTAACAAGGCATCACTGGATCATCATTATCAATTTGCTAGGGCATTATTTTGCCTCATCTAAGGGTCTAGTAACTCGCCAGGTTTACTGCTTCTTTCATTTACCAGGTTGCTTATTTGCTCAGCTTGATTCCCTAAAAAGATAACTACTTCTTACAATTTTGCTACTACTGTGATTTCATGGCCTAGTCTGAGAACTCAGTAGCAACAACTTAAAACTAAAACTACACGTAATGGTCAATCTTTTCTTCATTTGTTAGCTGAAATGCTAATGCTAATTCTTCAATGTCATTCATATATTTCAAAATAAGATTACTGGGTATTTTATTTATATTATATTATATAATATATATATAAAACATCCAGTAAGAATGGATTCTTTTATTTCAGACTCCTACCATATTTTTAAATGCAGAATAACAGGGGCAGTGATTTAGGATTTAAGGATGACCATGTTGTACTTCCCTTTTCTGTTTCCAACCACCTGCTACGCTTTACCCCTTTCTCATTCTCTCTTCTCGGTTCATTTCAGAGGGAAAAAAATCTCAGCAGCTGCATACTGCTATAGTTTTGTTAAATATGGTTAAACGGCTTGACATGTATCACCACCATTAATCAGCCGGAAAAAGCCTTTTTATTTTCTCATGTTTGCATTCTGTTTTCCCTGTCGGCACAGATGGTAGAGACAGGGCACTACAGACCGGCTTCTCCTTTCTCTGCCTTTCTCATTGTCACTTTCTATTCTGTGCGACTTTTGTCAACAGCGAGGTATTAACACTCAGCACTATTAGGTGCACGTCCTCGTTTCTACACTAAATGTCCATTTTATCAGTTTTTTCTTTCCATATAGATGCACTTCGTAGTGTTTCATTTACAGACTGTATGTTATCTGTTTCTCTACAGGCCTCGTTGCTCTGTAAAATGTAATAGTTAAAGACCTTTACAGGAACACTGCAGAGCAATAATTAATTGGGTGGTGGATTATTCTCAGTACTGCAGTGACATTGGCGTAGTGGTGGTGTGTTAATACGTGTTGTGCCGTTATAAGTGGATGACACACAGCAGTGCTGTTGGCATTTTAAAAAACTGTTCACTTGTTCTGCACACAGTTAAACACCTCTCCCTTCTGCGCCATCTTGTAAATAAAAAATCAGTGACATCATCATACTTGTTGCTGCACAGTTTATGTTTGTCTTCTTTCAACCTGTGATGAGATTGAAAAACTGAGATCCAGCAGCACTCTCATTAGCACAAAACACACTAACACATGACCACCATGCCATCATTACCCCAGTGCTAAAAATCATATCCACCTGTAAAGCCTAAATTAGCTGTTCTTTCTATTAAGAATTTAAAAAAAATTGAATCCCACTTTTTTAAAAGTACAGGAAATATATTTGAAAACAGCTAAATATCCCTGCTCATGCCTTATATCCTAATTATTTAAACAGCTTAATGTCAGCAAAGATTTACTGTTTGTCTGAAATCTAAACATTAATTGACACAGCCATCTGTATTCATGCTTTCAGCAGCAAAGATTTCAGAAATTATATTGCCTTAGATTGGAAAAAGAAAAGGCTGTCAGCAATCTGGTGATTTCTTGTTCAAAACATGATGATGCCTCAGCCATCCATTGCATTGAATTTCCTGATGCTCTCAGGAAAGATGCAAACACATTGACACCATCATCAGGAAAGGAAGTTAGCTAATGTCATGGAAATGGGGTGACGATTGTGCCTGATGTTTAATGAGCAGCAGGATAGGCATGCTTGCTCTCCCTGTTTGATAATGATGGCAATGGTGATCTGTATAAAAAAATAGTATGTCACTTGCATTTTGTTCACCAGTTTTAAGTCCCATGCTGTTATTGCAGAATTAAATGAAGGGGTGCCAACTTTATCACCTATCACATGTTCTGTGTTTGCTATCACATTGTGTCTGTGGGTGCTCTATAGGCCAGTATGATTCTAATTCATATAGTTTATGTACAAAGTCCTCAATTATAGTCAATCTGGGAGAACAGAACCGTCTTGCTGTGGGGTGGTGGAACTAACCGCTGTACCACCTTTATCACATATAGATTTTAAAATATGTTTGTTGTATTGATAAGGATTTGATTGTTTTTTTGTGACAGTCTGATAGTAGAGTAGCTTTTTCATATGATAAAAATATTAAAACTCAATATGCTTATATTTATATAAATGAGTGTAAAGAGATCATCTCATAGCAATGCAACAGGATAACAAAGTGCAAACTGTAAATTAGTGAAGAACAAAAACAAATACGTCATGAGTCCTGACAAGAGTGCTTCAGATGACAATCACAGTGAGAAGAGCTCCACGCATTATCTCTTTATTTGTCATTAGTGCTGCTTAGCATAATAATCATACAGCATACAGAAACCAAAATGTCATGCTATGTTTTTCTCTTAACTAGGACTATGGGACTTATTGTTTAGGCTGTCCCAGTCAGGCAACATCAAGCCCTCTCTCCAGAACTGCAGCTGTAGTGGCACTACATTATATCAACAATCCAATCAATTTCTAACCAATTGAAAATCCCATATCTCTGCCACTCATCCAAGCACAAACATGAATTAATTTGCTGGACTTAAGAATGGAAGGAGAAATTGCTAAGTCCTTGATTGAGAGTGTATTAAATGTACAGGCATGCACAGGGTAGCATTGACATAGTGCCACTCTGTTGGCAGAGCCAAAGATGAGATTGTGAAATCAATTTCCACATTGCATTTTACATGCTTTCATCAGCTGTGGTTCTCCAGCTTGGAAAGCTTGCCATTTCAAAAAGCACTTAACATAGACCAAGCCCTTTGTTCAAGCAGCAAAATACTTCTGCCAAGACATCAATGCAAATAAACCAAATTTCAACTCAGCAGAAACTTCAAGTGAAGCACAACTAAATTGCTCCTAATTAATATACTTTATTACTTTTTTTTCTTTTCTGGAATGACAAATGAATATGTCTTATACTAATTATTCCCAACATTAAAGCCCCAGCCTTAGATGTCCCTTTGAATGTGATATACAGAAACAGATTATTACAGAGATTTCTTACAATCCTCGCTGTGAACACCAGAATGATACTTAAAATATAATGATGTTCTTAACCACGCTCATTAGCGCGCCTGTGTCTCTCACACAGAAATAATATTCCTCTTCAGGCGAGCCAAACAGATTTCAAATTACAGCATAAAAGAAGCAGACAGTCATTTTGGGGAAACATTAAACACAGAGAACAGGCTCTCTGTTTAGCCCTAATTGTTATGCATGGTTTGGGAGGCTCCACGTGCAGTTTAAATGTAATGCTTCACCATGGCAGTTCATCTGCAGCAAGGGCTTATTTCTAGTCTACTCCCTTATAGCTAAAGGGCTTCAACTCAACAAAGACTCCGAGTTTTTTTCCCCCTCTTTTGTACCTGATTGTTTTTCTTGCCAAATACATCATTACGATATTCTACATTATGACACTAAGCTATATTACTTTTGTTGCATTTTCCGCAATGGCGACGCATTACTATTATTTTGCAAAAACAAGAGAGCCACCTAGAGTTCATCCCGGAGTGAGTGCCTATAAGCAGACATTTAAACAGGGAGCCAGTTGAAGGATTTGTGTTGATAATGGCAACACTTTGACCTTCCTGTCCTTTGACTAATTCATGCTGGAGTGGAAACGTGTGCAGCGTGCATTTCTCTGCAACAGCATTTTATACCAATTTACTTGCTATGAATATGTAAAACAGAATTCATTAACAAGGCCTGCAAGCTCAACCTGACACATCTTTTGTTATGATGGAGGTTTGAAATTTAGGGGCGACTGCTACCAAATTATATTTAGATTGATTTATGCCTTCTGTGCTATGTGAATTAAGTTCTATTTTTGAATTTGCTTAACACCAGATCAATTGATAATGATATTGTCAAGGTACAATATATTTTAAATATTTTAGAAAATGAAAATAAATGCAAATAGTCTCTGCTTCATGTGATATTAACTGAAAAATGTATATAGGGAAGACCCCATACAAAAATAGATTGAGAACAAACTGCATGACTAACCTGAAAAAAAAGTTGAAACAGGGTGGATTAAATGTTGACAAATGTAACTAATCATTTACTTGGCATTGAGCATGTTATTTATGTTTACATACTTGGGGTGTTGAAGTCAGATGCTAAGTTAGAATTATGTGCACAGCTTTTCCTATATCTCATTTCTGAAATCACCTACTAAACAATAGATACTAGATTTGATCTAATATCGCCGTTTACCCCGAAAAGCAGAGGTTTTACACTTAGCTTTTGGTAAGCTAGTATTATCCACACAACCATGGATACACTATTACACATCACACATATTACTATAATGATTCTGCTTCATCAGTGCTACAGTTGCTTACTTCAAGATACCTTCCAATTCAGAAGGTCACCTGGTTAATTCCCACCTTTTATTTGATGCATTATGTAGAATTCAGATTCACTAAACATTATTGCATAATCAATTTGGCTGTAGCGGCCTGGTGGCTTAGTGGTTAGAACATTCGCCTTGTAGCGCTGGGGATTCAGGTTCGTATCCCAACATTTATAAATGCTCTAAATTGTCTCATATAGAGTGTGTTTTTGTGTGTGAGAGAGTGTGCCCAGCGATAGATTTGCACACTGTCCAACACCCCCCCCCCACCCATGATACTAGTAGAGAATTAATCCGAAGATAAAAAATGAGTGAATAAATAATGTCTGTGTATTTGTACTTTAACAATGTTACTTCTAAGTTACTTCAGCTATAGGTATTAAAATACAAGGAAATTGTTTCTTTAGTGAAGTTATTCAGTAGTCACTCATTTGAGCCAATATTACTGGAATCATAGTGATTTGACTACGAACAGAGATTTCCTTAAGTGAATATGGACATTTGTTTATACCTTAAAATGTCTGTCTAAAGTAGCAGACATGAGTATGGTTAGCTTAACAGTAACAATGTTGTTATAAAGTGGGTTACCAGCCTTGGTACAAAGTATTATTGTTATCTTAAGGGCAAGTCCATCCGGTTTATACAGTGTATAAGCACTGCTTAAATGAGGTGTTCAGCAGCAGGCTTTGCTTCCATTATGGAATGTAGTAAGAGTTCCTGTGTGTCAAGTTTGTGATGGGCTGAAGCGGTGGATGGCACGGTGCAGTACATGCCGGACCTAAATGATTCTTTGTCAGCGCTGACATTAGTAAAGCAGTACTGATTGTCCTGTCAATGGTAATCTGAAAGAGGGGGGAAGCAGTCACTTATCTAATGACAGTTTTCTGTAAGACTGATCGATGGGTGATGAAGGAGGCAAGAGGAAAACCGACTGCGACAAATGCCCTTTCTTCTGAAATAGTGCTCCTTTCAGGGTCTGTGTTGACATTTTAAAGTATAAATTTAATCAGCTTCAAGCCTATCTGTAGAATTTAAACTAAAGATGAATTTGTATTAATTCTTTCAACAACAGGCTACGTTAAATTAGGCTTTGGTAATATTAGGTAAGGCTAAATATAACTTTATTTTGTCATTGTATCCCAAAAATAAATTCTGTTCAGCATTCAGTCTAATAATATGATTTAATAGTTATTTAAATTGATTATTGTAGGTTGTGGGGTTTCAATTATGAGAGAATATATGTAGCTGTTACATAATACAAAATGTTAAAGGATTGTAATTCAAACTAATTCCACCGTAAAATTTAAATTCCACTTATGTATTGTTCTGTTAAATAAAAGTTGTAGCTGTGTATGAATTATTTATCCCTTATCTTCCACTTAGGGAAGACTCTTCTAGGGTCGTGGGGAGGGTGTTCCCCATGCCAATCCAGGGGAGAACAATTTTGGGAGCTCTGGGCAGACACACCCAGGACAAGGTTCCCATCTATCGCTGGGTGCACTCACTCACACAAAGACACACAGACTATATAGTGGCAATTTAAAGCAGCCAATTGACCTTGATTCCATGTTTAGAGACTGTGAGAGGAACCCAGAGAAACCGGAGAAAACCTACACAGACATGGGGAGAACATGGAAAGTCCACCCAGACTGGATTTTGAACCTGGATCCCCAGAGCTTTCCACAAAGCCACCGTGACATCATAAATGTATTGTAATTTTTTTAAATAAATTCCAGTAATATTTATAAGCAAAGGACATGTACACGTGGGTCAGAGTAGGGACTCAAAATTATTCTTATCTACAAAAGTAAGACACAATTTTAAAAACATGTTATTAGTCCGATTTTGTAATCAGTCAAAATTAGATCCAAATGTGTGGTTCCAGTCATCACTCTAAGTGCAGCATTTTGAACATATTGCAGTTCATGTAACATTGTAGTGGAATATCCCATCAGAGGCACATTACAAAAATCTGTCCTTGAGGTTATAAAAGAATCTTTTCTTTATCTTTTTTAAAGAATATATTTCTTACATTATCTTTGAGTACAGTAAATCCTACTCTTTATTTGTATAAGAAAGTGCTTTATCAAAATTTTGCCAGTGAAATTTACTTGCCATCCATTCCCTTTAATGCAGCCATTAAGCTTTTAGATTAGAGTAATTAAGCTGAAATATACAACTGTATGTCATATGTATAGAAGTGAAAATGATTTCCAAGTTTACGAATAATTGATCCCAATGGGATCATGCATAGGGCAAACAGAATTGGGTCTCATCCAGTACTGGCTCTAATGGAATACCATAGTTTACGTTTGTATGGTCAGAACAATAATTATTTACAAATCTGTGGCATGAACGCAGATTGAAATTATGTTTTCTAGCATTTCTAATGTTGCTTTCTACCGTTTTTGCTGTTTGTTAAAGGAACTTGCAGTCTGCGGAATTGACTTGAGGGAGAAAAAGACCCTGAACTTGAGGTGTTGCCATTTCTTAAACAAACAGTGATGCAGCTGGTAAGGATGCACTCAATAGTCCCTCTGTAGAACATGGTGAGGGTGGGGAATAGAAGCTTTCTTTGCATCAGTCTTTAGATAAAGCAGAAACACTACTGGGCATGTTTTTGCTATAGAGCTGGGGTTTAGGTCCAGATGATGTATTCTGCAATGCACACAGTGAAGTGTTTGATGTTGATGTGCAGTAGGGCATATTGACTCTATACTCTCCTAATTCTAATTGCCAAAAGTGTTTGAAGAAGTTGAGGTTGAGGCTTTCACAGACTATTTAAATGTTTTCTCATAGAGTTTATTAAACATTATTAAAGTTTTTTGTTTTTCACAGAGGCACAAAAGCAACCTCAAAACCCCCAAAAGAATTTGCATTATTTATTATTCATATCTCATCCAAATCCAAAAAAAAATAAAACAGGACGGATGTCCTTATACCATGCTCATATGCTGAATTATTTTTGTGCTCCATTAATACAGTTCTCATATCTAAAGCACTGGTTTTCTTTACATGAGACAGTCAATCCATTGACTCATTGCTGCAGAAAGAAAAGCCTGGATCACAGTCAATTACTGGGAACTATTATAATAGCATTGTGTAATTTGATTAGAGCAATGGTGTCAATGAAAAGCATAATCACCAACCAATGTGATCATTACTGACAAATTTTGTTGACTCCTATAAGGATCTTTAACCTGAACGGCTAAAAATAGAGCTAATTAAATTCTTTTGAAATGGGAGAGGAAAGTGAATCCCACGTGACTAATCTACATTATATTGTCATAATTTAATCTGTCACCCATTTTGACAGAACATTTTCTTGGCAAAGGACATAGGACAAAAAAACAGTACAAACTTTGACAAATATCATTCTTAAAATTCAAATGGTCCCTTTTGTCAGTACAGACAGTGAGATTAAGTTCACCTCATCAGACATGAGTATGACAGGTGACTCAATAGGCTGATGCCAAGCGGCGAGCTGAGGAGATTAGTAGGGCACTGATATCATTATTTGCAGCTATCGGGGATTCAGCAGGGAGGCAATTGTAATTTCTAGGCTTATTAGTCTACACTCTGCAAAGGAGAAAAGCCTGGTGATAAAGCACACCACTGACAAGACAGAATTCCCCCACCAAATGCTGTCAGTGTGACACTTACCAAATGCCAGCATGCTGGTGGTTCAGTAATCCGACCTAATAGAGGTTAAAGCATCTGACCAGAAGGTGCTCGTTGATTAACAAAACAAGTGTCCAGTGATTGCAGGATATGCTCTGGACAATCACAATCTTGTCTAGAATAAAGGTGTTATTAATAAATGAATAAATAAACCAAACTAAAAGTCAAATGACAAAAGGCATTGTTTTTGGTACTATAGGTACTACAGCCACATTTGCAAGCTTATGGCCTCACATTCAAATGTTTCTTTGTCTTGTGTAATTACCGTCTGAGGGACTTTTCTCATTGCATCCTGGCTTCTTGCTCAAACAGTTGCTCATGCTTATGCGAACCAGTTAAGCCCTGTACTGTTTGTCAAGTCTAATAAATATTGCTTGCTGCCTCTTCGTTAAGCTCATTAATGTTTGCATATGTCTCTCAGAATTAAGCTCCTTCAGAATTGCCACCCTCACCATCCTTTCTTCTTCTTGAACTTGAGGGAGAAGTAGACACTGAAATTGAAGCAGGAGAAAATAACTAATGGTACATTATTAAACGATAAACACCTAAATTTCCTGTCGGTGAGACTTCCACAGCTAAATTCAAGCTCGAATTGAAATGCTGTCCTGTAGGAATGGAAATGTCTGGAAATATATATGGCTGCCAGTGCCCCTAATTACTCTTCGTTTGTCGACCAAACAGCAGCTTATCGTTTCTCTGTCTCTGACAGCTTAATCTCTATCGGGCTCTATCGGGAGTAAAGGATGCTGGACCATGGCAGTAATATGATTTGGCATGTTTTGTAGGCATGACTCGTTTTCTTCCTATGCACAGTCAGTGATAATCATCACTTTATTACAGGGGCTGTGTATTTGCTATTTTAAACAACAGGATGATTGAATGTATTACAATAATGGCATTTGTCGAGATGCTTCATTGGATCTGTGAACGGTTTGATGTCTTATTTAGGTGCACACATTTAAATGCAGTATCTTCTATGTGACAGGAGCTGTGCAGACTTTACCACAAATATGCAGTTCTGCACAAACTGCATGCTGAGGTGCTGTTACCAATATAATAAAGTACAGCCAGTTTAAACCGCAGCCCTGTGTTAAACTCTTAATTAATGTATGGGTAATAATGTAATTAATTTACTCGTGTCTGTTACAAATGAAAATATACAGAAATTTGCCCACAGGCAATAGACATAAAAACTTTACTCCATTATTTGGTGAATTTGTAAACTGTTGAGGCAATAAAGTAATAGGATCTCATCACATTTCATCATCTTTTGCTTAATCCTATACTATTGACCAGGATGGCGGGGGGATTCCCCATGCCCATCCAGTGAGGAATGCTTCAGGCGCTAGGCCAATACACCCAGTCACTGGGCAATTAATAGAATCATTAACTAATTATCAACACAATAATGATATTGGCCTGCTACAATCATTTTGTATTATTGTAGCACCAGCACTTGCATGTACTTGCACATGGCACTAGTGCAAGGCTAATGTGGTGTATAATGATAACTATTGGATAATGGTTTGATAATACTACAGAATAACTGGTTTCTCTTTAACTACTGACTTGTGGTGTTCTCTCATTTGTAAGCAGCTTTGGATAAAAGGTTCTGCTAAATAACTATATGCAAATATAATGAAATTGTGTAACTCTACTACTACTACTACTACTACTACTACAACTAATAATAATAATAAATATTTTGTAAATACCAGTTATTTACTACAGCATCCATGAATTGATCTAGATAAACCAATATAGCTGGTTGATGATGTATGATGTAGACCACTCAGTAATTTAGTATATTCCTATAAGCTCCATGGATTTGCAATCAGCATTAAGTTCACTCTGACCAGCTTTCTTCGGCCATCTAAAATCTGAATGAGAATCACACATATTATTACATCAAACTAAGCACTTTAAAATTAATAAAGAGATCAAATATAATGCATCAGAAATATCTACTTACTTCATCTGTTCTGGTCAAGTGTATGTTCTTTTTACATACACATGCTTATATAAATGTTTTTTTTTCCCACATTTTCATATATTTTTTAATATATTTTAAAATTTGCATCTCATACACTACATAGTATATAAAAATATTCATTCATTCATTCATTCATTATCTTCCGCTTATCCTCTATTAGGGTCGCGGTGGGGCTCCCCATGCCCATCCAGGGGAGAACGTCTCGGGCGCTGGGCAGATACACCCAGGACAGGGCGCCAATCCATCGCTGGGCACACACTCACTCACACAGACACACACTATAGGGGGCAATTTTGAGAATTCAATTAACTTGTTCCATGTTTTTGGACTGTGGGAGGAAACTGGAGAACCCGGAGGAAACCCACGCAGACACGGGGAGAACATGGAAACTCCACCCAGATGGGGATTCGAACCGGGAATCCCTAGCGCTGAGAGGCGAAC
>JAFMOD010000470.1:1715770-1718035 GCA_019802435.1 Corydoras maculifer | reverse complement strand
TATATATATATATATATATATATATATATATATATATATATATATATATATATATATATATATATATATATATATATACAGACAGAGATGCACAAACTCAGTGCCCCTTGCTCAGAGCTGCTTTTCTTTTCTTTCACAGTGCCATTGTCTATTCACACCCTTTGGCCCTTAAAGAGTCATATCCTGCCCTGGTTGCCTAAAGAACACTTTCTGTCTGTACGGACCTTGTCACTCCCCCCTTATCATCCATCACAAAGGGGGACTTTAAGCTTCGACACTGGCGATGGGGTAACAGGACGGACCACCAGCACACTTGGCCACCACGTGTCCCATAACCAGAGCATCGAACAAAAGTGCATTGAGGCCTCCCAACCTTCTTGAGCTTTTGTGAGGTGACCCTAAGGTACTAACGCCTACAAGGCACTACAGTACCACTTCCTGTGGCTTGACTTGTGGGAAATTTATCACCCAGCTCATCAAAAACACATCCTTTATGTCTTGAGATAGATATCCAGTCAGTTGACTTTCTGGATGCCTATCCTCTGGTGGTCTGCTTCTTTGAGTCTGTCGTTGGACAATGACTCTTCTTGTTCCTGGGTTTTTTGTGTTGTTTTTTCTTTCGGTCCTATGTCCTTCCACTATAATAGATGAGTTGGGGAAAATGTTGTGTCCATTTGCCTCACAGCTCAGAAATCAGCAGTGCTTTTGCTCCACCCTGCCTGCCACAGATTCACCCTTTGTGGGCCAGCTCTAATAGGATTAAAATGGGTTACCAGGTCTATCAGAAACCTCCAAACCAGCTGTAAATGGAGGTGTCTCATGGGAGACAGGTCATTGTTGTTCTGCAAGCCCCTCCCTGTGGTCCTAGTTGGGTTAAACTCGAGACTTGGTGTGATGAGGCAGGGAGCAGGCAATACCATAAGTTGACCCCCAAGAAAATCCCAGGATTAAGGCAACACTCATTACAATATAAACAAAGACTGTGAGACAACACTAATGGAGCGCAATGTCGAACAGACCAGGACAGAAGATTTGGCTCTCACCTCTGACATTGGAAATTTTTGGGCATCATGTGTTGTGGGTAACGTGTTAAAATGTACAAACCTAATAATCCAGCAGAGTTAGTGAGAACACTTTTACCACCACATTTTATTGCCACATTTGCTCTTGGAGTTGGCACATGCTTTATTCTAGATGACTCCGAGGCCACTTAATCCTGAATCACCATCTGCCTAAGAATGCAGAACCTGTCGATTGGGGTAAATTTCATAATTTTATTCGCAGCTCTGACACACAAATCACTTCTAATTAGGTTTGCTGACCCATTAACAGCAAGCTGACATTACGGAAATAAAATCAAGAGTATTAGGAAAATAAAAATTATGAAAATAAAGACTCAGATACCGACCTTCCACTTAATACAGCTACAAGGTTGTCTAAGACAGTGGCCAATTCACTGCAATATCATCATTTGTGTAATATACTGATGTATGTAGGTACATATCAGTACCTTGCTCAAAATGTTCCAAATTAAAACACTGTTTCTGCCATCATACTATTTTATTTATAATCTGCTTGGGTTAATACCTGACCTGTATATTTATCAGTACCTTTGTTCATTTTCCACACAGGACCACCACAGAGCAGGTATTATTTTGGTGGTCCTGCACTATTGCACTCCGCCCCATTATTTTGAATTTATATCAGGTGTTGTGTAGTTTCTTAAAGATGCCAAGTGACTCTGCCTTACAGATAGAGTTGGGAGATCGGTCCACCATTTTGCAGTGGTAAACATTACAAAGTGAGAATTAGAACCACTGTGAGGTGGAATCACCAGGCGACAAAGTAGGACGCTTAATTGTTTTACTTTGTGGATGTAAATAAATATTTAATAGGTTATCTTTTGTTGCACAGGGGTTAGCCATCCTCAAATGCCATGTCACTGCTCACAGGCTGCTGCCTGCAGGATGCTGATGACTGAACATTTTGAGTGGTGGATCATTCACAGTCTAGCAGTGATAATGAGGTGTGGACTGTGAAGGTCCAAATTATTAGAGAACAGTGTACAATGGACCTACAGTTTGACTCCAAGCTATAATTATTTGATATGTGTATAGAATATTTTTGGTATAGCTAAAAAGATGTAAATCATAATATATTGATTTTGTACCCACTACATTTTGTTTTATTAATATCCATAATGTTTGGAAATAATTTGTGTGATGGTGCAAAATTGTGTTCTTTGTAAGGGTTATTTATATTTTC
>JAFMOD010000470.1:1620770-1710770 GCA_019802435.1 Corydoras maculifer | reverse complement strand
AAAGCTTTTTATCTATTTTAGCATGTACGTATATACGTCTTTTTTCTTTATTGTAGATTTTAGCTTTTATATAAACAAACCAAAAACTATGGCATCTTAAAAACATTGTCAGTGTTTTTATTCTTGTCTAAACATTGTCTGCTTATTTAATCATGCTGTTTGCATTTCGAAGCCAGCAGTCTCTAAACAGCCCTCGGGAGCCACAATGCCAGACACTGTTTTGAAACAATTGTGACTCGTGCCCTCCTCAAGCATGCAAACCGATCAAAAACAGCCCAAGACCAACAAGGCCTGCAGCTGTCCGCAAAACAAAACCGCAGATAAAACCCCAAACACTTCCAGGCCAGCGGAAACGACTAGGCTTTCACTCGGCCCTGAAAAGATCCATTGTACTCCCCAAACCACCACAATGTCACATGGCCCTCATTTGAGAGAAATGTCTATTTACCACTTCTTTCATTTATATACCACCATGGCAGCGACAGTGGAAGCAAGTAAAAGGCCTGGCTGGATTCAACCACTGTCTCTTTTTTTCCTCCTCCATCCCATTTTACAACCAGATCTCTCCCGCCTCTCAGCCAAAAGTACTCGACATGCCGCAGCAGTTTTGATGGTTGCACTGAAAAGCTCCAGCTGAATTTTAATCTACAGCACGTCTATTCATTAACATTCTATTGGGCGCAACAAAGCCGATCAGAGTCTTTGACCTACTGGATAGTCAGATCAAGGTCAGTTACTAAGAAACATATCTGCATCACTTTGCTGATGCACCCACCACTATCAACCCCTAAAAAATCTACCATTTTAATTATGTTTTCATATTGTTTAAAATGAGCTACTTCAGAGAGAAAAGAAATGAATTTAAAAAATATTTAATGTATAATTACAAAAGACAATTTCACATTAAGAGGGTCAACTGAGAGAGAATAAATGTTCAAATGAGAGCGCAGCCATATTTTTCAGCCTGTCTCCTTTCCATGCTATTCATTACAAATTGTGAGTACAGCGAGTAATTAAAATATGGGAAATTATAATAGTTATTTTCAGCCCACCTAGTAGTAGACCAGTTGTAGTATTCAGTGGGTTGTAATGATTGGCAGAGGAAGAGTTGACCTTGTTGTAAAAATGTCCAAATTCAAGATGGTTCGTCTGTGATTATGCAAAGCTATTTGCAAAGAAAAAGAAGCCAGACACAGTGCAGCTTTAGAGGGTGTAAATGATGATTCATCAAATTGTCATTACAGGGACCTACCTCCACCCACTGACACACATCTACACTGCACTAGCAAACACATTATCAAACTGTTCTGCTACACACAGACACAAACACACACTCACACATATATATACCCTTTGCTCTAAGACAGCACAATAGCTGATTCTTTTATTGCTTGTGTGGCCTGGTTGCTCTCGAGGTCACTGGTAATCCTAGGGGAGTTTTCACATTATGTTTTAGGACAAAGGGTCAAACTGTTTGAAATAAGAGGTTTTGTTAAACATCTATTAGGCAGGCCCAGTGTGTTTATGTGATTTATGAGGCTGTGATGCTCCTGCACTGACCAGATGCAATGTTGTCTTGGAAATGTCAAGACTAACAATAGTAGTAAGATTTACATCGTGGCATGTATCATTTGAATTTATGGTTTTATTCAGTGGAATCAAGCGTCGCTCTGTCTCGTCTGGTCTCTATTCTAGCTCTAAACTAGTAATCTTAAAGCCTAGCTAATATTAAACCATCATCAGTGAACATCCTCAGGCCAGTATACATTTATTTTGGAGGTAACAAAAGCAGTTAGCAATTTCATGTTGTAACTTTCTAACGCAGTAATGAGTAAGTGAACCTTGCAGAGGTCAAATTTACTACCTGCCAAAGGTTGACCCGCTTGCTGACCGTTACAGTGGCGGTGCCGTGCAGAAAAACACATCCACTATAACAGAATGATTTACTTCAGATTTCTGATCTGATAATTTTTTTTTTAAATATGAATTTTATTCAGTTTAATCTGCATTGATTTGCATAATGTTTAAAAACGTAAACCCACTAAAGTCAGGGTTTTTATGTTTTAATAATCAACTTACAACTTTAAAAAAATCATTTAAATGAGTTACAACCAACAGATTAGCAACTAAAGCAAATGAATTTAATAAAGTAAAAAAGAAGCAACTTCAAAATAAATTGCAGCATGAATTATAATGTTTGCAATATTTATGTCAAAGCAAAAGTCTTAAAAACAGTTTCATCAGGTGAATTAACATTGGCATGAACAGTTGACCTCATCTGCTGCTGGGTAGTGGGCATTAAAGTCTAACACAGTGGTATAGTGTGGTTAACACAATCACCTCTCAGTGCTTGGGATCCTGGTTCAAATCCCAACCTGGGTGGAGTTTCCATGTTCTCCCAATGTACTCATGGGTTTCCTCCAGGTTCTCTGGTTTTCTCCCACAGTTCAAAACATTGAATGTTCTAAATTGCTCCTAACAGTGTGTGTGTGAATGAGTGTGTGCCCAGAGATAGATTAGCTGTCCTGGGTGTATCTGCCTAGCTCCCGAAATGAGCCCCTCCCCACCCCCCATGACCCTATTAGAGGATTAAGCAGAAGATGATTCGGTGCTTTATTGCTGAAAACATATTTATATTCTTAAAAAAAAGAAATAGAGAAAGATGTATGTGCAGCTGAGCCACTGAGCGGTGTACATTGTAATAGTGGCACAGTCATCAAAATGGTCAATCTACAGATCTATCACATGATCGAGTCACAGAAATGGCATGGAAATGATTCTTGTTCTCTGTTAGACATTTAAATACAGCTAAAGTGTTAAACAATGATAAAACACTCACTTTGTCTTGACCAGTGATGCTAATTTGCAATAAGACAGTTCAGGGTAACCAATTTGAACATGATATCAAAAACTGCTTCCCTTTTCAAATTAATTTTTTTTTTAATGGCTTTAAAAAATCTCTTGCTAGAGTTCAGATGGAAGCCATGTTTTTTTTTTCAGTAAGGAAGTGGCAATCGTACAGAGGATGCAAATTCGAATCATCTCAAGACTGATAGTAAACAGCCTCTAATTATAGAAATGCTATGGTGATTCTCGTGCAGATACTATGAAAATGTCAACCTATTACTTCACTGTGAGTTTCCAATGCTCAAGATAATAACCAGTTACTAATTGGTGCTTATACCTTAAATCGGTTAGCACAGAATATAATTGCAGCTATTATGGTGGTGAAATCTCGAAAATTAGCATCTTTCAGGCAAAATGCTTCCTGAACAGTGCTGTGTGGTTGCTTTGAGGGGTAAGAGGTCTTGGTGCTGACAGTGAGACTGTATGATTTGTCATTAGCTTATGGTTTCTGGGGCCAAAAGGGATTCCGAATAATAACACATGGTTGTTAAGCACATGTGTTGGGTTTGAATTAATAAGCCGGCCAGAGAGGGCCGGTTAAGAAAACCTCGTGTCTGTCAAATATTCCTTAGTGGATGATCATGCCATTTGTCAGCTCTCCTCCATCTGCTACAGACTTGTTAAATGTCTGACAGTTACATGTGCTCACATTCATATTCTGTCATATGAATGCAAACTAGGAACTGACAATTCCTATTAGTAAATATTAGACATTATCAATAGCTACATTTTTAACAAAGGACCAAAGCTAGAGCCCGAAAAACAGTCAATTTGACAGACAGAAAACCAGGTTGCTGCAGAACACAAGATGCTCACATTGGCCTCTTGAGCTCGCAGATGCCTAATACCACCATTGCTACTACTGTCTGATTCTCTGTACTCATGTCACGCTCCTGTGATACCCCACTCGGCTGTGCTTATTTGAACTGTCCCTCCCAATTAGCGCTAATAAGTGACTTGGTAAGGATGAGCAAACATGGTGTATCCAATCACTCTGTTCACCCTCCCTGACGCTTAGCAGCCCATGAAAATCCCCAGAAGAGCACAACCCCCTCTAATAGACAGAGAAAGCCAAACGCATCTCGTTTTCCTAGCAAACAAGTGCCAGTAAAGAGGCAAATTAATGACAAGTCATTTGAAGGGGTTTGTCAGGAAAATGATTTCACCTCTATCTCACCACTGAATTGATTAGAACCTGCTCGATCAAAGTGCATGAATCAATAAAGGAGACCAATGAACGGAGAAAAGGCATGCTTTGGCTCAATTTATTCCCTGCACACATTTCTCAAAAACAGAATAAGAGGGAGAGCTGGAGGAAAGAGGGCACTAATCTGTCAGGTGGAAATTGCCAGGCTTGCTAAGGCAAAGGTGTTAATTAGAGGTTCAACTACACAGCTATGACTCAAGTTGACTTCAGCACTGAACAGCACAGTAAGGTCCTTGGATGCAAATAGTGTTTCTATAGAACCGCTCTTGAATCATTTTTGTGATGTCATTTTTGCTTTCTCTGGTTGCTAGTGAAGAAAAAAAGCTTTAGACGACTTTTAAGACACTCTTTTGATGTTAGTAAAGTACAAGCATAATGCAGCATTTAAAGGATTTCTTAACATTCATATCTAGCATATATACAGTTGAACACAATTTATGATTATAGTGATTGTGTGTTGCACTCATTTTTCACACACAGTTTATATCTACATTTTCAAAGCGTTCATTCATATGAGATAGAAAATGCGAAACAGCATGGATATTTCTGATACAGCACGCTTTCTTTATTTTGCTTCCCAGCCTCCTTTAAGTTCAGAAAAGTTTAAAAAATTAAGTGGAAACAAACTCTGCTGTCGTGTGTCATTATTTCCTTCCTTTTACTTTCTTTGCCTGAGTTGGAATGGATTATGGACAGACTGCAGTGTTATTCTAAACATGGCCTTGCAGATTAGCAGCCTTGCCAAACCCTGTGGAAGGCCTTTAATTGATTTCCCTTTTGACTTTTTGCAAAGTGGAGCAGCAGCAGTGGCCTGTGGACGGGTTTCGGCACAGCTCCACCAGCCGGCCTGCCAAGTGCCTCATTAGTATTCGACGCAGTGGCATTTGCCAGCCTGAGTGTTGCCTTGGCAACACTGCCCACACAAGTGATGATAAATGGGGCTTTCAGCTTCCTCTTTTTTTTCTCTCTCTCTTATTCTCCCCCTCTTTCTGAGCCCATAAAGCAGTGCAAAGGAGGCCCTGGCCAGTGAACAGCTCCTGCTGCAGCGCAGGGAAGATAGAGTCAAGCGTCTATTTCTTTAGACATAGGACGAGATGGCCATTTTAAAAACTTTCTATACTGGGGCCACAGAGAGTATAGTGACTCAGTAAACCTCATAGTGGTATGAAAACTACGCTTCTCTCGGACTTCAAAGCCCTGTAGATAGTGATGCGCTTAGCTGTGCACATTTCCTGGACAGCTTTCTACTCTATGTATGACATTTACACCTGCAGAACCAGAGGAGTCAAAATCATTAGGGACTCAAACCAGCCCTGTAACTAACCTGCTGCAATCTAACATGCACTTTAGCTGGTGGCCAAAACCGAAAGGCTCAGGAGGAACTTCTTCTCAAAGAATGATATGTCTACTACACTTGAACACAAACTCAGGACTTTACCTTCTGAATCATATAAATATAATATATATTTTAACCTCTCATTTATCTGTATCTGTAGTTCTTTTTCTGGTTTTACTGCAAGTTAATAGATATGGTACCGGATACAATTCTATATTATATGTATATGTGACAAACAAATAAATCTTGACACATGATTTAAGGAATGCAAAATGTAGCAAAGTTAAAGCAAGATATAAAATAGCTTGTAAATGATATTCACTCTTAATTTACTCTCAACTTCCAGCAAATAAATAATAGCCAAATGACTATGTGGTGAGTAAATGGATTTGCAAGCTCTTTTTTTCATGACAATATAATTATTTGGATGCAAATCGCATCCTTACCGCAGTGCTATCACAACATACGCAGACGGTAGCAGGATGTGCCTCAGGTCCCTCTCAGGAAAACATGTGGTGCTTATAATTAGTACAGATAAATTGAGGCACCAATCATGTAAATTGAAAACGACATGTAAAGAAAAACAAATAGGAATAATTGTCAACCACACCTGACGTATATTTTTTGCTAATTGTTGTAGCTTTATTTTGAAAAGTCAGATGAATATTGTCATAGTTTAAAAATCTCCAGAAAACATTCCATTAAATACCAACAAAAATACCTGATATTAGCTCTAATGATACTTTGTGAGTGAGTTAAAGCTAATATTATACATTTCATCATCTATCATTAGTACACGAAGTATATACTTCTCCAATAGCTTTTGATGACAGAGATAACAATGGCTGTATACAAAAAAACCTTATACATAGAAATGTGCACAATGTTATAGTTGCATCCACGAGTTTGGAGCTTACATCATGATGTGCAGATGGCAGAGAAGATGTATTTTCTGAAATCTTCCTCAGCCTGCTTAAACAAAGTAAGTTGTGTTATTGCAGCATTTGAGAGTGGGGCTACATTACAGCCTGAGAGCCTGGTTGAGATGAGATTCAAAGGCACTTTATTATGAGTGAGGGGAAATGATCAGCTGAAGTACCTCTCCTTTATTTGTGCTGCAAATAATTCATTTGGCTAGACAAATAATATTCACGTCTCTGTTTTTTTCTCTTTACAGGTATGATATGAGGTCTGGTTACAAAAGTATTTATTTGCAAATAGTTGATTATGTACAGTCTAGATGTTTTATTGGAATTGAAAAAAAAATTACAATTTTTCGTCAATACAAAAGAGATACAGAAGAAATCAGCTGTGTGCCACAATGATATACATCATTATATAATGTTCCATATTTCATATTTGACATTGGGTTAGAATCTCTTTGTTATCTAGCAGATTTATTATTACGTGTCTGTCGTTGCTGGGTTTTTAGTATACTTAAAATGGTCTGCTGGTCAGTAAGAAAATAAAATAGTGTACTGAAAAAAAGGGATTTTCAACAAAATGGAGGTTTATGATAAATACTTTAAATTAGAGTGTTTGTAAAATACTGATTCCATTTGCTCATTCTGTGCACTGCTAATCTATTATTAGGATTTTTTTTTCTTATTAGGCATTCCTTGCATAATTGGACGTAATTGTTTTTGCATATTTTGTAAGTGTTACACAGGTCCTAAAGAACAATTTATTTTAATGGTTCTAAAACATATGAGACTGCCAAAATCTGCAGTAGAACCATGACAAGTTTCAAAAGATGCTTCGACTAACTGATAATGATTAATAGTGCCTTAAAAATCAATACATACGTTTGTTCGATTTCTTTTTTGTACAAATGCAAAAAAAATTAAATAAATGATATGTTAAAATGTCAAATTACATGTATGTTAGACTCCCAAATGCCTATAAATGTAAATTAAATGTAATTACCTTTAGTTTGTGACAAAAATACAATTATATAGAAATGTTTTAATAAATGAATAGAGGAAGCATTTAAATGACATTTTCTGAAAATAAACAAGTTATTTTTGTGGCTAAATTTTACAAACTGTTAAAAAAAAACAAATTTTAAAAATAAAATTGCTTTTGTACAGAGTGCATTTTGTTTAGTTGTTTATAATAAACATAAATTAGTAAATAAACTGTACTATGTATATTTTGCAGAGAATGTATTAACTCATTTTTACCATAATTACTTAAACATTTGTGTTAAACTGTATATGTTATGCAATACATTTTAGAATATTGCTTTATAGAGTAAAAGTTTTTATTTTTTTTAGAAAGAAAAAACTGCACAGCCTATGATTTAAAATCATAACGTCTGAATGATTCACTCTGGTTTGCCAAAAAACGTTGCTGGCATATCGAAACCAAGCCTGATTACACTTCTCTAGGACACTAAGACACAACAAACATCAAAAAGACAAGAGACAATCGGGAAGCATGAACCTCACCCTTTCAGTCTCGACTGAACAGAGTACGAGTAGCCAGGGGGCCGTGGCTATTAAAAGATAAATGTATTTTCCCAATCCATTATTCATGACAGCACTGAGCATGGAGTCAGGGGGCTTAGCGCTGTGGAGCAGCCCACCCGTACCGGCTGTAGCACCAATGAGACCCCCACCCTGTGGCAGGGCGAGAGCTGAGTGAGATAGAATGACAGAGCAGGAGGACAGAGAGAGAAGGCTAGAGAAAAGAGGGTGAGAAACAGGAATGGAGAAAGCCTAAAAAAAGAGATAGAGACAATGAAGACAAGAAACTATGGAGTGGCTGTGACGTGCTGGGAGGAAAAGAAAGCAGTTAAGAAAATGACGTTGAGCACCCCTAACCATCAGTAACTAGTCCGTCTTACGCTTCTGATCACTCTGGAACAAACACATGTACGTGGCTGTGCTTGTGTGGAGGGTCTGGGCAAACATTCTGAGGAAAGGAGAGTGAAATTGTGCATTCAGAACTACATGATACCAGTCGAAAAAGCCCTGATCTACAGGAAAACAGATTAAAAGTGCCCTAAATCTCTCTAGTAACTCATTTGGTAACAGCTCACGTCTCAGCAAACAGTTTGAAGAGACTGTCAAACAGCGCAGGAGTTCTGCAGAGTGAGCGTGCAATGTTAGCTGAGATAAAACTGGTCAATAAACTTTTACATTTCTCTGTCTCTTTAAGGGCAAGTGCAAATTAACAGGAGGCATTTACTGGCTTTTATTTGCATACAATTCCATTGCTAGTCCACCACTTTTTATAGATAACGACTTATGTTTTCTGCATAAAGAAAATAAAAAGTGTGCAACGTTTCTTAAGGAATACATTGCACCAACGATCTCCCATCAAGCAGATTGATTAAAACATATTAATAATTTGTAGCCCAGTTTCTGGGTTGTATTATTTCGCAATCTAAGTGAACATCGTATCCCAGCTGTTGGCTTTGTTTAGCCAAGAATCGACACTGATTGCAGATACAAGGGGGTGTTTACCTGTTCCTCTTCAAAAACAAGCTACTTTCAAAATTGTCTCATGATTGTCAATAATTGAACACACACTGTGCAATTTATGTGTTTCATGCCAGTGCCCATTTTCTGGGCCTGTTTAATTGATGCTTTGATTATAAGCTTCTCTGTGAGACGAATGCTGCACCACCTCCCATCATTTTTGCCTAGCAAAAGAGCCACATGTTCTCAGTATGGCACACATCCATTTTGTTTCCTCAAAGGAATAATAACTATCAATCTCATATCATCTAATAAAGTTAGAAACTTTATACATGAAAAAACTTCTAAATGTTGTGTATCTTTAATTCACATAAAAGCTTTCAAAGTTGTTAAATTCTCATCGTCTACTAAAGCCCACACTGACTGCCTACATTTATATTTACATTTAGGTTAAGCCATTTAGCAAAGGCGTTCATAGAAATAAGAGTAACAACTACTCACTTCTTAGCAACAAGAATTACTAAGTTTCTGTTTCTATTTTCATACTTATTTTAAATGTTCTAAATTTAAATGTAATATATATTTTTTATTTGAAATAAAATATATTGAACCTTGGGCGAAAAATAGGTTTTAAAAAGAAATCTAGAATGACTGCCTATAAATTATGTAGATTCAGTTCATGGTTTAATTCACCAAGAAATATTTTTTGAAAAATCAGTCACTGTCATTTATGACCTTGTGATATATAGGCAGAAAATGTACACCCAGATCCGAAAGAAAAGAAGTGCTACATTACAAGAAGAGAGGGCGGTCTGAACACGACTCTTCACAAGCCGCCTTGCTGAGCACATTTGTATTTAGACAAGGAAACACAAGGGTGGGAAAAGGGGGAATGAAGGGTTGACAGATTTGTGGGCCGCTGGAGCATGACGTGGGTTGCCAAGGGCTTCTGTGTCTGTGTTACTGTGTGTGTTTGTGTGCATATGGGTCACCATGCCTATTTTTCCCACTTTAGCACTGTGGGTGCAACGAATAGCAGAAACAAAGAGAGCTCATATTTGGGCTCTGGCGTGTCAAGAATTACTTGTTCTATTGAATGTGCTGACTATTATCTGCTTATCACTCTCTCCACGCTCTTTACTCTTGTTCTTGTCTATACTCGATGGCTTCCTCTCACTTTCTCTCCCTCCTCCCCTTGCTCTCGCTCTCCAGTGCTCCCTTTCTCCCTCTCAGCCTCTGTCTTTTAACACTTACAAAACTGAAAGGGCTCAGTCTGGGCTAGGCCTGGGCCACCTGGAAGCAGCAAAAGCAGCTTCCCTTCCCCTCTCCTCCCCCCACCCTTGCATGGCTCCTCGCTAGTGGCCAGCTGTAGCATTGTATGTTGCAGTCCCCATCACAGTTAATTCTAGACATTGGCAATTGTTGCCAGCCCTGTTTTACAGCCCATCCTCCCCCTGCATCATTCCCGCTGTTCCCCTGAGCCGATTGTCCCAGGCCGTCCCTTGTTTAATGCTGTTTTGCAAGTTATTAAGCCCTGGAAGTCTATTAATCACAGTTCAGGGGCTGTGTAAGGCCACACAGAGGCGGCCGGGGGAGGGGGAGCATGCAGGCACGCTCGGCGGCCTGAAAGAGCTTAGACGGTGGTCCATTCAGATCCCTAACGAGATCATTACCACTAACTAAATACAAACCTGACCTGCGCGACCCGCTGGGAAATTACGTAGGAGGTCCCTCCTGGTGTGGGACATTAATATGCTACACCAGACCACCCCTCTAACCCCTCCCTGTTCCTTATGCTCTTCCCACCACCCACCCAATAACCCACCAACCACACACACACACACACACACACGCATGCACACACACGCGCGCACACACACACACACACACACACACACACACACACACATACACCCTTTACTTCTTTTTTTCTAGCCAACAACCAGAAAACTGAACCTATCATCAAAAGGAGCCTAATCACTGCTGTGATTGTGGTAAACCAAGCCTGACAGACATTTTACCCAGGCCTCAATGGGACCGCATCGGTGGCACCTCTGAAGCCCCCTGCCTCTCTCTGCGCCTTCATTCTCTCGCTTTATAAAGCAGACCCCTGGCCAAAAGAGCCGAGGCTTTTCAGATTACTCAACACACTGTCCACTTTTTAGGGGACCACCTGGTAAGCTCATTTTAATATAACTGTGCTTTGGCCCTCTCCCTCACTCTGTTCTTCTCTCTTCTCTCTGTTTCTTCTTCTTCTAATTCCACCTCTCACGCCAAGCCACCACCATGAATTCCACGTAATCCATTGACCCCGAGAGAACATTCTTGGTTAACACTCCACGGAAGAGACTGGATTTGGAGGATTACATGGTTGCAATTCAGTTGGGTGGCACCTGTAACTGGAAACTGACAAGAACAATTACAGCCTGCTGCAGAGAGGACGAGAGTCCCCTACTCAGGCCACCTTCATTCGTCCATTCTGGTCTGTCTTGAGAGGTGGGGCATAGCGCAGAAACCCTTAATCCTTTCCTGAGACTGTAACACTTTTGTTCCATGAATGGCAGCACCTGACCCATAGCCACTGCCTGGCCCTGGGATGGATGGGGTTGATGAAGAGGAATGAGTGCGAGAGAGAGAGAGTGAGAGAGCGAGAGAGTTGGGTCAGGGGTGGTGACAGAGCCCTCACATCTTATGTTAAGTTGCTGTCATTTATAATGCCTCAAGTGCATCCACTTCAGAACATGGGAGCTTAGCAGTGGTACCAGTAATGTGTGTGTGTGGGGGGGGGGGGGGTCATTTTTTAAATCCAGTTATAATGACTTTAATTACTTTAAACATACCTTTTATTTCACTTGGTTTGTATTTTTTTTATATAAAATGTATTATAAACTTCTTAATCTCACTCCTTAGAAGTTGCAAAATAGACAGACACTGACTTCTTCTATAATTATTTAAGTGTGCAGATTTAGTGATTTTGTGTTTGTGATTACGCTTTTCACACAGCAGTCATAATTTCTATAAATCACTGCATTTCTATTGCATCGAAATAAAATTATTATTTCAGATTCTCACCCCATAGCTTCCCTTATTCTGTTTCCACACACAGGAGCAGATGTACAAGGCCTGATGGAGCTTTGCCTAGATGGCCACATTTATTGTTTCTCTCTGCTGACCAATTGCAATCCCATCATGAACATCTCGAGCATGACAAGTGATTTTAACCTGCTTGTGATCTGCCCCCTCACCACGCCACTGTTCTGCCTCACACATCACAAACAAACCCACTCTCCTTGCTTGCTGCGTTTAAGAGTACGCTAATTAATTCCACTCTGAAGCACTTTCCACTCCTATTTGCTCAGATACTAAACGTCAAATCTCTCTTCTGTGCACAAATAAACACTCAGAACAACAAAGGGAATAAAAAAATTCAAATTAACAAAAACACCAACACTGACTGAGGGTGCGAGATAATAAATGTTTCAGAAGGCTGCCCATGCCACACTGTAAAATTACTCCAGCCGACAAGGTCTACAGTGAGAGTGAAATGCATGTGTTATTGGCTTTTCCGTAGAACAGCTCTTTAACGTAATTGTGCTTTGGCAGAACAGTTTCGATCTAGATTCAGAAGCAAAGTCAAGTGCGGGTTTGTGCAATATTTTGGTTTTCTATCCTCACCACAGTGTAAAAGAATTTAATTTGTTCAACAATTTGCAATCTTTTTTTTTACACATACTCAATGTACACCAACATGATGTCAGTGATAATAATGAAGCTGGGGCTTGTTCGGGTGATCTGAATTGATATCTGTGTCATGTATATATGTCACATTTCCATATGAATGGCTTGGTCTGATCATAATGTACCTTGGTGGCACACAGCAGCATAAGCACAGCCTTCTTTGCATTTCAACTCACATGGATGCTTTTTATAGAGTGTCCCTTAAACCTTTGCTGCAGTAACTACAAAAAGTGGCTTTATACTGAAATACATGTCAGTGCAACATAACACTCTATAATTTGTATTTAATTTGTAATAAAAATATTAAATACATTGATGCAGGTTTAGTCATGGTTAAAAAAAATGGCAATTAAAAAAGCGACAGGTGACAGCTTTTCAATTATCAAGGTGATAGCTTTACCCATGTGCCACCACAGACATTATACATTATATATTCTATACAGTTCATTGCCAATACAATGTATTTTCTAAATGTATTATAAATAGATAGGCAGGGATGTACATAAGTGGTACACAGGTGTGCATGCACGGTCAAAATTAATGATGCGCACCATGAATTACAACGTGAAGCCTGTTTACACACCACCCTGTTTTTTGCATTTTTGAGTTAAAATGTCATACAAAGCTTACTTTATAACTAGCTTATTTTTCCACTGGTTTCCATCAATTCATAGGAATGTCCAAAAAAAAAAACAAGGTACAATAAGGAATAACTTTCAAGGAAACACCAGACTGAATGTTAAAAATCTCTGAAAAATGGCTGCACCGAGCACCATACAATGTTTTTAGGTGCTCCATTTAGAAGCAGACTGAAAATATTAAAATGCACCCCTGATTATCGGGTAGCATTTATATGTGATTCATTGAATAGAGCATTGCCCAACTGCAAATCTGGGTCAAGGTAAATGCTATTCTTTCTTAATATTTTAAGAAATATCACTTTAATTGATAACAACAAACTCAAGAAAATGCCCTTTTTAATAAAGCTAAAAATAAATCAATAGAAAATGCCTCTTCTATAAAAAGCTAAATGTTATTTAAAATAAATGAAACATTAGCATTTCATACACGAACAGGTTTGTTAGCTGAAAATAAATTCTTTTTAAGTAAAAAAAAAAAAAAAAAAAGTGCAAAACCACTCAAATTAGGCACCTGCGCCTATAAAAGGTCAGCCAAGCAGAAGCACAATAGCCAGTCCCAAATGTCACCCTGGACTGTTTTATGCAAACACACATTTTGCTTCCCTGTTTATGACCTAAATCCTTCATCCCACTTACACCTTCAGGTTGCACATGAACTTTTCCATATTTCATGTCCTAGCTGGACCATCGAGTCTATTGTGTATGGGCTTTGTAATTAGAGCAAGTCTAACAGGTGCGAGTGAGCCTACTGACCTTGAGATGTGACACCACATCCTGCTTAAATAGCTAGCATATTAGCCTCTAATACAGTATTCAGAACCTCTGCTTAGCTTACTCGTCTCATTCAGCTTGGATCTCACCCCTTTTACCACCCACACAAAAACTTTCTCGCAACCTAGCAACTTTAAAGTCAAGCTTAGCCTAGGCTAGAGGTGACCGTCTGTAACCATGGTAACGATATCACCTGCCAGGCTATCACCATCCCTCCAGGTAAATCTATCTTCCTTCATAGGGGTCAAATCAAGCAGAAATGATAGACTGTTTAGTTTTCCCACACTTTGTTTTTTTTCCAGAGGAAAAAACTACGTCCGTGCACACACCTAGACTGAAAATCCCCCAGCATGCAGTAGCCACCAGGGCTGAGACACTTAATTTAGTGCTTCTGCTGAAAGAGAGGTGAAGGTGAGCTCTAATTGTTCTTAGGATTTCTTTCAAGGGCTGCAGATGGGCACTCAATGTAGCAAACAATAAAGAAAATGAGTAGTGGCTGAGAACTGAAAATTTCAATCTGTGTCAGTGGACATTCAAATAAAAATATACCCGTATCAAAGTGCACACAAACATGAAATTTACAAATTCCACATTGTGTAAACTCAAACTTAAAGCATGTTTTGCTAATAAATATAAATATTTAAATAGCCTAAAACACTAGAAAATATACATTAAATTCTGCAGTTCCCATTAATGACACAATTAATAATATTGGTGTAAATGGCACACATGTATTTCTTGGTGTCAGGAAAAGAGAATGAATGTCATTTTATGCACCGCAATACAGAGAATACCTGTGTAGAAGATATAGTGAATTGGTCCAATCCTTAGATGTTCTCTCAAGACCTACAGATGTGAATTACCATACAAACAAACTTTTACCTTTTCTTTTCCACCATTCACATTAAGCAAAAGATGAATGGGATTCAGTTCAGTTCAATACTGAGTGAAACTTAAACAAAAACAGGCTTTATACAAAGATTACAGGCACATATTATGTGCAGAATGAACCATGAAATTGCTTTTTCGCCCACCTGCAGTGGCGCTGCCTGTAGGGAGGTGGTGCACAAACATTAACGCATTCGGCTCAGACGGCAAAACAATTGCTGACCAGTCCATTGCACAGAGGAGACTCAAACTTAAAACTTAAAAAATACAAGCTTTAATACACTGACATCCTAAGACCTTATCATTCACGATGAATCTTTTTGCAATATTCGTATGTTTTACAACAAAATGACTATTTAGAAGAGGTCTATATGATATTTATAGTAGTACTCTCAAAAATTTAAATGAAAACTTTAAAAGTTTTAATTAATCCTATTTAACACTGTCACAACTTGATGTGAACATTTGCTATGTAACATTTAATAAAAAAAAACACGAATATGAGCATGTGCTGTCATATGTACAGTATAATGATACTACCATATAAACCTGTGGTATTATACTTTTATTGTGAGACATGGGCCAAAAAACAGTTTTAAAGTGAGAAACAGAAAAGCATTAAACAGTTGCTTAGTGATTTACTTAGTGATAGCTGTTAAAACCTACAGTGCAACACTTAGATAATAGCACTGGCAAGAAGTCATGCAATAAAACTAGGGGCTAGTAATTTTCAACCTGGATCTCAGTCCATAAAAACACCTGCTGTTGAAAACTGTTATGTAGTAACACAGATATGAAAGCCTTAAAAGACACCATTGATTATTGAGACTGATATACCAACAGGTAAGCACAAGAATATTCTAGTGTTTACATGAACAGAATAATTACATAGCAAGAAATATAATTCAAGAGGTAATCTAACTTTTGATTGCATGCACATGAGCCGTTCAGAAATCAGATCGTTTTCAATTAAAGAACAATCAGAAAATACATTTTGAATTATGCACTACAACAGGAAACTAATGACCACTGATGCATAAGTGTGATTACACATTTGCATTTGAAAATAGAAATCTTATTAAAAAAGCTACAGCCATAAAATAACCAAATAGGGTTTAAATCCATCCTTGTATTTCTTAGAAAATATATTTTATAATAATCGCCACTTGAATGATGAGATGTTTGCTGAAATGTAATTAAAATATAATAATCTATGAGAATGCAATCTGCTGACTGCAGTGTATTGACAGTTGAACCTGTTAGCTAATACAGTATGTTAAGGTTACTCTATAAACAAAAAGGGGAGCATGGTGGCATAGTCGTTAGCACATTCGCCTCTCAGTGTTGGGGATCTAGGTTCAAACACCGATATGGGTGGTGTTTTCACATTCTCCACATGTCCGTGTGGGTTTTCTCTGGGTTCTCTGGTTTCCTCCCACAGTCCAAAAACATGGACTAAAGGTAACTTGGCTGAAGGTAAATTGGCTAAATTGCCCCTATATTGTGTGTGTGTTAATCTTTGTGAGTGAGTGTGTGCTCAGCAATGGATTGGCACCCTGTACTGGGTGTAGCTGTCCAGTGCCCGAAACCTTGGATGGGTATGGGAAATCCCACCTTGAACCTAGTAAAGGATTTAGAGGTCCAGAAAATAAACTATACCACCTAATAATGCCTCATATGTTCTTATGCTAATAAATTTTTGGTGAACCTTTTTACGTCATGATGATTCTGAATCTGAGATATAAAGATGCCTTAATATCCAACCTGTGCTTTTTAAATTTGATTTACATTTTACCAGAGAGACAGAACAGAGTGGCAGGTTCCCTTTAAATGGGGTACTTATGGAATAAAAGCAGCACCAGTACAAACAGGCCAAAATACCCCAGGTGATGTTGTAAGTAGCATAAGTGAGTATCATTGCCTCATTTAAGACAGAAACAAGCTTTACTTAAATGTTCCAAAAAAAAAAACTGCTTGTTTTTTCTCTAGATATCCCTCTTTTGCTTATTTTCTTTTGAATTTTCATTCATTTTTTTCTGCTTAATCCTCTACTAGGTTCACGGGTAGGGTTCCCCATGCCCATTCAGTGGAGAACGTTTTGGGCGCTGGGCAGATACATCCAGGACAGGGCTCCAATCCATCGCAGAGCACACACTCACTCACACAGACACACACTATATGGGGCAATTTAGTGCATTAAATTTTACCTTGAATCCATGTTTTTAATGTATGGTAATCATAGAGCCTGGAGGATACCCACGAGGACACGGGGAGAACATGGAAATTCCAACCAGGTTGGGATTTGAACCTTGACCCCCACCTCTGAGAGGCAGACAAGCTAACCACTAAGCCACCATGCCACCCCTATGTAAAAAAAATACAGCCTTTTTAAACTTAATGTCTTAAACTAAATATACTGTTCATTGTCTGTTGCACCATTCAGATGTGTGTCTATAGGGGGTTAGCTTCCATTCTTTTTTCTTGTTTTATTTGAATTAAAGTGTTAAACAAAGTTTTAAGACTTAGCATCATTAAATTTATTTAGCACATTTGAAAGATGAGCCCCACTCATGAGACGGTCCAAATATAGTCAATTTGTTGTTATTATATTGGAATTGCTAATTATTATAGGAAGGCCCACCTTCCTATGCTTTTTACAGTATATCCTCTTTAAAACATTTTGTAAAAATAAAGAGAATGTCCAAATTGAAAATTCATCTCATAATGAAAATGCAAATTAACACAGCAAAGCACTCCCTTTGCACACCCCAGCACTCCACCCCACACTGGCACTGCTTGCTCTTCCACAGTATGCCCCTTTAAATACATTTTTAAAAATATTAAGAAATAATTTAAGGGTAAGTGGAAACATGTCTCTGTCACTCCAATCTCATAAGTGAAATTTATTTTATGGACTAAATTCAATCACTTGAGGCCATCTGTTATGTTTTCATATACACACATCTAAATGTGATTTGAATAGAACAATTCCAGACCATGATCTAGAGAAGAAAAAGACTTTTAATGCACCATTTCTCAATGTCATTATCAAGGCTGCATTTAATATAGAATTTTAAATTATTTTTAAATTACATAATAGTCCCTTTAGAAATAGAAAAAGAGGAAGAAGAAAACATGAAACACATGAATAAGAAAAAAAGAAGAGTTTTTTTTTCCTCTTCTCCTTCTTACCTTCTAGCTCATAAGACATTGGTTTGGTTTTTGGTCAGCAGTTAGAGTTCATGGTCAAAAATAAAGCTGTTGAAGGCTAGAGACAAAGTAAACAAGAGACTGAGTGACAGATTAAAGTACTTAGTCGTGCTTAAGGACTGCTTATCATACACATCCATTTAGAGCAGGAACAAGACTGTACATCTAAGCCCCATATGTTACAATTAACAAGCTACTAACAATATGAAAAAAATTTGTTACTGCATATCTGGTATATAAGATTATAAATGTAATAACTAAGATAAATAACTGTAACCCACAGTAGTGAAATATAAGCAGTGAATAATGGTGTGCTATGATCATTTACCTTCACTGACATCCACATAAATCCCACTTGCTTGTTACAGTATAAATCTTGTGTATATTTTGTGACTGGTTATGCATCATGGCAAGAAGATAATGGTTTGTCTATTTTCAACATTTTACAAGTCAGCAAAGTGCAACGCAATTATTTAATGTAATAAATATTGTTTTAAAATAAAATTTTATCATGACAACTTAAACAGACAATTAACCTATATCAACTAAAAAGCAATCTAACTTTTTTGTTTCTAATCCATGATTTTGTTGAACAGAGGAAAAATTACAAAAATTGTGTCCATGTCCAAATACTTTAAATACTATATTTTTTATTGATAACCATTAACAAACACCTTTCAAAATATTTTAGTTATTTTATTTTAGTAATATTTTGTGTTTCTTTATATTAATTTTTTAAATTCTTTTACAGATACATAAGAAAATGTAAAGTCTGTAAAAAAAATGACAATCCAACTGAGACACTGCACACTGAAAGTAAATTGATGTGTATGGGAGATGTTCTGTTTTTGTTTTTGTTTTTTTCCTATGTGATTTTACATTGAGAAGGAAAAAAAGAATAGAAAAAAGAAAGGAATAAAAGAACTTTTGGAATTTTTCAGCACTGGGGTTTTGGGTTTCTCGGTGGAGTGTTCTCCCCGTGTCCGCGTGGCTTTCCACTGGAGTTCAAAAACCTCCCTGTATTCAATTGGCCGATCTAAAGTGCCCTATATAGCATGTGTGTGTCTGTGCGAGTGAGTGTGTGCTCAGTGATAGTTCGCCACCCTGTCTTGAGTGTATCCACCCAACCCCCAAAATAATCTCCATTAGATGTTTATGGGAATCCCCCATGACCCTATTCCCTAGTATAGTATTAAGCGGAAGATAATGAGAGGAGACGTTTTAAGAACGTGGTATACATGTTTTCACAATGTTCCTTCCCTAGGGCATCACTAAAACACATGGGTATCATGGGAATAGTTACCAATTTGTGCA
The DNA here is from genome assembly GCA_019802435.1 of Corydoras maculifer. Lineage (NCBI taxonomy): Eukaryota > Metazoa > Chordata > Actinopteri > Siluriformes > Callichthyidae > Corydoras > Corydoras maculifer. The sequence goes on along the minus strand of JAFMOD010000470.1, from coordinate 1,691,333 downwards.
CCACAGTCTCGCCAACCTTTTACAATTTTTTAAAATCTCTCTGGGGACTTGATTTGGTTACTAAATAAGCTTCTACACATTTCTTCTCATGTAATATGTGGTATTTTTGTATTTATTTAAATTTTCTGTCTCCCTTATGTTATTGTGTGTTATTAAAAATGGAATGAATGAATTTTAGATTTAGTAGAATATAGGTTATTAATTTTTTTTGCTTTTATTGAAACCTCTTTAAATAAAGTGGAGTGATGCTCCAGGCTTTTATTCCACTCGTCATGTTTTGTTAAAAACAAGAGACCTCCAATATCTGAAAGAAATTGTTAGGCAGTTAATAGTTCTCTCTCAAATGATTAAATGACTTAAGGCCGCCATCATCGTGAAGTTGGTAAAGAATAGTGAGTCCTTGTACTGACCATTCTTTAAAGCTTGCATTTATATAAGGCAGGCTACAGAGTCTTTTCAAATCCAAGTGCAGATATTTCTTTAAAATGTCAATGTCTCTGTAATCCATTAACCAGCTGGGTTTACTCATATTTTCTCTTGTCAGTGTCTGTAAGAGTCAATGTTTAAGCCATACACAGCAGCAGTGAATTATTAATTACTCAGCTAAAATTTTATGTTAAAATAAGCATTAAAATGCAAAATCCTGCACTTTACAAAGAAATCCCTCTTTTCCATGTCTCAGTCCAGTACCTTTTTATTTTTACATTCATGTACAAACAGAACTGACATACATTTTTAATTATTTTTTAATTGTTTATCTTTATGGCCTGTGTGAAACATTTTATGCTCCTGAGACAAACATTGTATAATCCTTTAATAAGCAGTAATTATTTGGGCTACTATTTATTTATTTATTTGTGTAAATAACATAGTATGCTGTTTCTGCACTAATGTGTTCCCCAGTACTGTATTATTAATAATCCTCCCTCCTCTTCTTTTATAAATTATTATTTTATACAAAATAACAAAATATTGATCATGGAACTGTCATATTTTTAATATATATTTATTGAATGAGTCCCAAGGTCCAAACCCTTAGACATATTGTTGCTTACATCACCACATGATATTCATTTCTTAACCATTTTCACTTGCGGTTTGTTTTCCACCCCCCATCACAAAATGAATGAATATTGATTTAGAAATAGCTGGAATGCTGAGTTGTGTGTGCAACGTCTCAACTTTCTTATCGGCCTGGAAGTAAACTCTAAGGATGTGTCAAATCTCAGCATGAAGCTAAACCGCAAAACAAGAGCAGACCCCCTAAGGCCCACAGGCATTGTGTCGAGGCCTTGTCTACTTCATGCACATTAAGGATCACATGTCACAATTTCACACCACAGTAGGGGAGAGGGTAACCCCCCTTGGCCTTTTTGGCAGTGAGTTGGGGAGAAGTGACATTTATTGCCTGTTAGATGTTAACAAGAGTTCAAGGTCAGCACTGTTAGTCAGCAATGAGCTGTATGTTGACATTACAAGCTGACACATTATTGTTAAACCTTAAATTTTAAAATGCTGATTTCATTCATTCAGCCATGTCAATGGTGTCTGTGTATCCAAGTGTTTAGGTATGACATGCATATAGCCTGTTGAGGAAGAAAGAAGCTATTGACTGCTAAGGATTTTTTTTCCAGCACTTCAAATCTAGAGACATTTCTGCTGTCATTTTCCTCCAGTCCTTCAGAGCAATTCTTCTTTCCCCTCCATTTCTGAAGCAGTGCACTGTGTGGCTGCCTGAATTGTGTGTTATTACCCAGCTGGAGACAATATCATTACTACATATTTGCTGTCAAGGGTCTGCAAAGATTGGTGCCATCGTGAGCCTTGGTGATCTAACAAGCTCACACAGTGCTTCTGAATTACCCACTCCTATTGGGAGGAAGTCAAACACTGGTCGCTTGAGAGGTGCGTGAACAAAGCTGAAGCTCTCTCTTTCTCCCTCTCCCTCTCTTGCTCTTTCACTTGCTATATTTCTATTCATGACTATATAACCTTATACCGATTTCTTGCCAAAAGACTCCATCATTTGCTTTACTCATACACTTTTCCTCCCGTTTCTTTCCATTTATTCAACCAATTATCCTGCAGTTCTTACATTCCAAATGTTGTAATGTATAAAAAGTGTTTCACAGTTCCAAATTGTGTAAAATAAAATCATTCAAAACAGCTAAATTAGGTTGAATTAGAAATAATAACTATAAAATTCCTAAGCAGTTTAATAAGCCCAAACTTGTAAAAATGCAACAGTCAGCTACTTTTAAAATTTTAAGTTCGATTTATGGAGATCACATATTTCTCATGTAAAAACATTACAGTAACTGCATTACTTTCTAGTATAAAAGAAATATTTGTGTTCTCACATAACTTTTTAAGATTTTTTTATTTAGTGGTTTAAAAATATATATTATTTTACACAGTAAAATTCTAAAGATGTTTTTTAAATTCAATCTTTTTTTCAATTTCAAAAATGCATTGAATGCATTGTAAATATACTTGGAATTTTATTCGGCATACAATAAAATAAAAAAGATTTTCAGTTTTTCATTGACAAACTTTATTCTATTTGTTAAATATAAACCAATTTAGGAATCAATGTCAACAGCACACTCAAGAAAGAAATAATGGAACATTATTGTAACTGTTCTGGAAGTGACAGAGCACAATAAGCATTTTAACTGTCACAGCTGAGCTCATCAAATTATAACTATAAAAAGATAATCTACCATTATTAACGAGGATGGGTCATGGTTCACCACCATGTCACCACATCAGTTTTTTAGTGAATTATTGCAAGGAATTTATGAACCATCTATGGTACATAATAGAATGAACAGATTTAGAGTCACAGAAAATCTCAAATAGTGTAAAGACCAAGGACAGTAACCATGCAGAATGTGCTTAACCACCAAGCTCAGATGGCCTGGCTTGCTATTAAAATGTATAGAGAAAAATCGCACAACGGTGACTAACGAACAGTTGAGCATCTCAGTCTTATACAGCAAAAACTGACTAAGAAATCTACTTTTAAAACTGCAGCAATAACTTTGCTCTTAATTGTCTAAACTATTAAAAAAGGATAGGTAAAAATGGATATTGTTATCCTAAACTAAACATACCTCTGTGCTAACATTTTAAATTAGTTTAAATTTAATAATTAGAGTTCATCATTAAAAACACTGTAAATATTGTCTGTGTTTGTCTGTTTTATTAAGGTTGAAGTGAAACACTAAATTGCCTATGTGTTTGGTTTAGTGGTTAGTGTTATTGCCTTTTAAAAATGTGTCCCAATGAATTTAAGCAATAGTCAGTTTATCCTGGTAAATATTCATTTATATTTTTTTGTTTATATAAATATCTTCTAATACCAGCTTAAGACATTTTTAACACTGACCTAATTTTAATAGAAATTTCGATAGATATCAGCCCAAATTAATGTTGTCTTTTGAAGCTAATGTACTTAGTGATAAATCGACTCTTCACTCTCTCTCTCTCTCTAAGATATTTTGGATATTTTCCCATTTTCATTTTGGATAAAACGATAAGAGATTAATGATTGGTGTCTCATTTTTTCGTATCCAGGGAAATTAGTGAAGAGGATATGATTAGTTAAACAATGGCAAAAAGAACCCACTTTATGAAGGCAATTGAGCATTAGTGACAAAGGGAGGGGGTGGCATTAAAATGTCCTTGTCTGTGGGACTTGGTTCTCACCCAGGGATTTTTCTTTCCATGGGTCACCACACAAATCATCGCCTGGGCCAAGTAATGCTCTTCAATTATGAGCATTACTATTTTGTAAGTGTTTATAGCAAAAGCAGAGGGTCGATGAGCCAAATGTGTGGTGCGCATTTTAAAATTGAAAAAAAAAATCCATCATCATACCCTTTAACATGTACCCTACTAATAATAAAACTAAAAATAAACATGGCTTACTTAATCTTTTAGGTTACCACTCATTAAAACAATGCTCAGTCTATTTTATTTCCTCGGGATAAACATCACTAATGAGCCAAGCTTACTATAAAAAGGCATTTTGGACAAGTGCAAAGCAGACAGGGATTTTCTGCTATTCATTGATCCTTTCCAAACAGGTGTTTGGCAGTGCACCATTTTATCAATTAAAACCTTATTCATTTAGCATTAAAATGCTTTTTGTGATGGCAAACCTTTCTTGGCTACTTTCAAATAAATGATTTCTAAATTAATACAAATATAAGCATTGAACAAAATATTTGGGTACTAGTGGAAATATTAACAAAATAGCATAAAATAGTCCACTAATCAGAACGAAAAAAATAAATTATAAAGATACATTTTGTTTGAGCATTTTCTTTTATTTGCTTTTAGAAAACAACATTAATCCTTCTGCATGTTTTATCATGGTACAGTGTAAATTTAATTACATTTCTGTTAAAGTAATCATTACGTCTTTTTAGGTTTAAGAAACAAGTTAAAGCAAAAATACTGCAGACAGGATTATAACAGGTTCATTATTCATCCAAATGACCATTACCTCCGGCAGAAGGGTTATAAAAACTAGCACAACCAGGCACACTAACAGCTTTTTCCCTAGAGCTGTAGCACACAGAAGACACTCCGCACTTTAAACAACTTACAACCTACATCTTACTACCTTTTGCAATATAATGCAAAATTTCACAACTGTACAACAGTATATGTTTAAATATCCTCTCATACTGTAATAATATGTAAATAATTTCACACACACACACATATATATACATATATTCACAGTAATTTCACATCCCACATGTAAGCTCCTTATGTCCCTTTTTAATTTTTACTATTTTTCACTGTTTCACACTCACCAAGACAAATTCCTTGCATGTGTAACACATATGTTACAACATACTTGGTGAAATAAAGTGATTCTGATAAAAACATTGCACCCCATTCAGCGTTAAAAATAACACAATTTTAAAGGCGTAAAGTAAATTTAGGAAAATATTTTTTTATTGATCAACTATTTTTTTAAACATTTTTTACTTTGAGTCATAATCAAGGCCATACAGTGGTATTAATTCAATAAAACTACACAGCGAAAAACAATTAAATGATAGAATGAATAAAATCTTATAATGTACGTAGCAAAATCTACTTTGTTTCCCTATCCATGCTAAATACATTTAGATTTACATTTACATGTGATCATATAGCAGACACGTTTATCCAAAGCCACTTACAAGTACCACAAGTAGGTCAATACACAGGGTCGAACATTATACAACACCCGCAGAGCAGATAATGCATTCAAATAAGTTGGAAAAGCCAAAAAATAAGCCTGAAAAGGTTATGGTTCTGGAACCTTCCACTATTCTGGAAGGTTCCACTATCAGCAGTTTAGCTAATAACGAGTCTTCATTTAATAATTAATTATCTTCCACTTATTCGTCTACTAGATTTATGTGGGGTTCTCTTTGCCCATCTAGGGGAGAGCATTTCAGATGCTGGGCAGATACACCCAGGACAGAGCACCAATCTATCGCTGGGCACACTCACTCACTCACACACACAGACAAGCTCACACTACATGGAGCATTCAATCCACCTCGAATCCATGTTTTTTGGCAATGGGAGGAGAACCCAGAGGAAACCCAGAGGGACACAAGAAGCACATGAAAAGTCTACCCATATCACAATTTGAACCTGAATCTCCAGAGCTGAGAGGCAGATGTACTAACCACTAAGCCACCATGCCGCCCAACTAACAAGAGTTTTTAAGATATATGATTAAAAGGAGCATCCATCAAATGTTTAGTCTTGCATGAAAGGCCAAATCGTGGTTCAGTACTTTGTGCTGAGTAATGCGTTTCTCAGTGCCAAGGGCAGAAACTGCAGCTAAATACACATGAACTTCCGGCACTCAAAAAGTATTGTTTAAAAAACTGTTATGTTACTAAGATTGACATAACCATGTTGGCCCAGGAGTACTTAAAAAAAAAAAAAAACATTGCCTCTAAACACAGTCCACTGCTGTATAATGAAATGTAAAGTAAAACTTTTATGTAATATACTAACTTTATATTTACATTTGTGTAAAATGTCTATGAGTTTTCTGGGCCCAAAGTATATTTTGTTAGTACTTTCTATCATGGTTGTCACAGATTCCTGGCACCTGTCCCTTATTTAATGTACTCATTGTCTCCGTTGGGTGATTGGTTTATTTTGTGCACGTGACTGGGTGTTTTTTGTATTTAGTTTCCGTCTTCCATTTTCCCCGTGCACGTCTTTGTTTGTGGTTATGCCCTGATGTTGGTTCGTTTCGTTTGTTCCTCCTTTCTGTTGGTGTCCCTACAGCATTTTTAATAATAAATCCTGTTTGTTTTTATCCCGGTGTCTCGAACTCTCCTTTCACACTCAACCACGGTACAGCGCTGCGCAATAGCTCCGCGCAGGTTGTATCAGTGGGAGTGTTTTACCCGACGGACCGGTGTACGCATTTTTCCCCGCGTAGCCGATTCCCGGGGAAGAACAAGCGAGCTGCTAACAGAAAGACGTGCCTAACATCTGAAGTGTTCCGAGCACCAGGGGTCGCCCTTTGTCGAGCCGGAGTACCAGGGGCCGCCCGCTGCCTAGTCCGAGCACCAGGGACCGCCCACCGCCGAGTTCCGAGCACCAGGGACCGCCCGCTGCTAAATCCGAGCACCAGGGACTGCCCGCTGCATAGCCCGGGCACCGGGGGCCGCCCGTCGCCGTTTCCGAGCGTCAGAGGCCGTCTGCCACCGATCCCGAGCACAAGAGGCCGCCCATCGCCGACTTCGAGCACCAGGGTCCTCCCGCCGCCGACTCCGACAACCAGGGGCGCTCTCCCCGCCTCGCAGCTAGAGGGCGCCGATCTGCGCCCCGCAGCGAGATGGCTTGCTCCACGCTGCGTCAGCAGGGGGTATCCAACACGTTTCATCGCCAGAGGGACCCCCCCCCCCTTTTTCTCCGCGAGTACTTTTTTATTTTATTTTATTTTTTTTGTTTTCTTCTTCATGGTCGCTTCCCCCTTTTGCGCGACCGTTGGGGTGGGGGTATGTCACAGGTGTCCCCCATTTAATGTACTCATTGTCTCCGTTGGGTGATTGGTTTATTTTGTGCATGTGACTGGGTGTTTTTTGTATTTAGTTTCCGTCTTCCATTTTCCCCGTGCATGTCTTTGTATGTGGTTATGCCCCGATGCTGGTTCATTTCGTTTGTTCCCTCTTTCTGTTGGTGTCCCTACACCATTTTTAATAATAAATCCTGTTTGTTTTTATCCCGGTGTCTCGAACTCTCCTTTCACACTCAACCACGGTACAGCGCTGCGCAATAGCTCCGCGCAGGTTGTATCAGTGGGAGTGTTTTACCCGACGGACCGGTGTACGCATTTTTCCCCGCGTAGCCGGTTCCCACGAAACACTCATCAGGCGCTAGCGGCGTACGAATTTCCTCCCACATAGCTGAATCCCTGGGGAAGAACGAGCGAGCTGCTAACAAAGGTTTAGGGACCACACTGACTAGCTTTTCTTTTGGTATTGTTATACCATTTTTAAATAGCATGTGCATGCATATTTTAATTAATATGGTACATGCTTTTAATTAGTATATACAATATTTTGGAAATCAGAACACATTTATCCAAACAATTAACTGGACATAGCAAAGTAGCATTTTGGGGTAACAGATTCACCTGAACCCAATGCAAAAAAACATAATGACGCATTTAAAATAAGTCAAGAAGCCATAGTTTAGCAGAGTACTGTCAGAATGCAAAATATTTATATTGATTATTAATTAAAGTTGGTGGACGTTGCCTTTAAGCATGCCCTTTCCAAATCAAATTCAACTTTAGATCTTTGTAAAAGATAAAAATGCACTCTTCCAATCCCAAGAGGCTTTCAGCAGGTGATGAGAATGTAAATGCAGAAGGAGCAAGATAGAGTCAATAAGGTTAGAAAGATAAGGTTAGAACCCGCACTGAGGCACCAATCATCTGACAATCTTTTGGGGAATGGCGATCTAGCACTATAACTTCATGACTTGGCAGTGATCAGAGTCATTTACTCAGATGCATTCAGCATGATTCAGCTGGGGGCTGTGGGAGACAGAAAGAGAGGCCATATCTTAATGGGATCCTCAGTACTTCCTCTACAATATTCTCTAAGAATCTTTCAGTGGAATTTCAATATCATGTCCACCTAGCCATTACCGCAAGGTAGAAATGAGGCAGAAAATGACATTTTCAGAGAAGCTTTCAGATAATGCAAAAGAAATGGGAAATGTTAGATAACATTACGACGTTACCATACCCCCCCCCCCTCCGCAAATGCTCAAGTATTCAATGCTCGGGGAATAAAGTAGAAAAATGAAGTCGGAACTGATCTAGAGAATGTGCTGGTTCACAGATGAAATGATATCATGATTATGTAGACTGCAGCACGTTGACCTGGCACAGCAACATTATCATCAATTCATTCTGGCACGTTAGTGAGTTTTGCATGCCAGACAGAAGACATTCCGTTTTCTCAGTGTACACTTTTAATAAACACTGCCGTGAAGAATCCCCCTTGTTTAGAGGTCTAATTTTTCATCCAGTGTCTGACAACAAACAAAACGTTGCAACACTATGTTTCAAATAAACATAGAACCCCTCACAGGTGCATGTCAAAATCAATTATGCTAAAGAAAAGTGGCCGAGGGGTTCTCGCCCCTCTTTTTAAAAACGCCTTTTCAACAGCTCATTGCCTTTGAATAACGTTGCACCGCATTTACCCATGTCCTTCACATTTCCTTAGCTTTGCAGCTTGCCGCCTTTGACACTGCCTGTGTGTCCTCGGAAGAAGAGTAAGAGAAACACACACAGCCATTGTCCTTATGTGGTTGTGGATAACAGTTCAGATACAACAAGGGCACTGAGCCAAATCATTTGCGTTAAGACTTCTTAGTAAAGCAAGACAAAGCGGGCGGAAAGATACAGACATGTTGGATAGAAAGATGGTGTGCATGGGTGCAGGAGTGCATGGATGCAAGCGCGAGCGTGCATTTGTGTTTGTTCGAGGGAGGCAATGACACCAAGCCACAACAAGGACAACCAATCACCTCATTCAGCAGCTGCCTTCACACTGCTCATATTGTCAGCTCACCAGTTTAAAAGAACCTTGAACGGCATCAAAGATCTTTTCAAAGCCTTAATCCTAATAGGTCGTGGTTTGTTCTGTCACATCAAAAGAACGAGGACGGGAGGTACAGAGGGGAAAAATGCATCACAGGGGAGCTGGCAGAGATGCTTATGGGAAAGATTGGCAGAGGATTTGCCGTGCAGGGAGCATTAAAACCTGAAATATCAGGCATGGAAAGCCTGCTGTAATAGATATGAAATGGGCCTTCTCAACACCATGAAAGGCTGACATTTTTTAAAAGTTTGTTGTGAGGAGTCCTTTTCTTTCCTGCCATCTATCAGTGTTTGTACTGCCAACATGTCCACATTGGAAATTCGCAAGTGTCACACTTCTCGGTCTGTACGAGGATTGGTCATTTTGATTTCATTTTTGCCCCCTCTGAAATCTTCAGCAACAAAAGAGACAGAGTCTGATCTACTTTTTCAAATTGTTCCCAGCCACATATTGACATCCGCCCATAATCGCAACCCTTACGACATGTCCACACGGACACCTCATACACTGCCATGTGTTGAGCTCCCAGGTTCCGCCACTTAATCTGTTGTTCACACTCTCTCATACATCAGCGCTGATACAATCTGATGACATAAGGCTCCAACCTGTGAACCAACCCTGGACAAGTACTGTGTTAATTATCCAGTTGGGAAAAGCATCTATTGATTTGCTGTCAGCACATCAGGGTGCTGTAAAAAAGGGAAAAAAGGGGGAGGCTGTTCTTTATCATCACACCTATACATCAGATGCAGTTAGATGCTGAAATAAAATAGATCTTTCACTAGCAAGATCCTAGTGTCAAGGCAAGGGATGGGCTCAGTCGGGGAGGAGCACTCTCGGTGGGGAGAAACAATAATGATGAGCTTGGCCTCTCTACCATTTTGGCGTCAACAACAAAGACTATGAATTCACTGAAGTGACTGAGGGACTGACTTTACCAAAAAGAAGCATAGCCAGTGAAATAAAAAAGCCTCAGGCTGAGCTGGACTTTCAGCCTATTGGATGGCCCCATGATGGACTGACTAAAATCCCTCTGGTGCTTGTTATTTCCCACCCCTGTGGCTTGACACAGAGCCTGAAGTTGGCAAACAGTCCTTTAAAGACAGTCAACAAACTTGCAGAGAAAGCCTGGCTAATGATGCTATCGCAGACACAACTATTCTCACCAAAACAAATAGGCCCCTAAAGAGATCCTGAAATGTTTTCGCTTTGTGGCAACCAGTGCTTCTGTCAAACTTTGCTGTACACGGTCATGTAACATGTTTAAAGCTTACACATCAAATAAATTCCCATAAACTTAATAAAAAAAATGTTCAGAAACCTCTGATTCAGTGGGAAGCCAACAAAGTTGTTTGACCGGTTATATATAATTAAAGTATGAAGGAAAACAGCAATGAAAGACATTAATTGTGTTGTACTATATTGCTGCACCCACACAGTAACGGATAAATGTATAAAACAACAAAGTTTTAGCCGTTATCGCTACGATCTGAGAAAAACCTGTCTATTTTCGAGTTAAGGCAATTAGTTAAAAAAAAAAAAACATTTGTGTAAGTGTACTAATATCCACCAGTCATGTGACATCAAACCAGTTAATAAATTAAATTATGTACATTAATTGCATTATAGGTTAGTTTATTGTGTGACACTGTATTGCAATACAACGAAAAAAAATCATTTAAGTTTTATCACCACTGGTTTCTATTCATTGTTTTCTACCATTTTCATTTAATATTCAAAAGCAATGCAAAAACATATACTGGAATTATATATGGGGATATTATGCTTTACCAAATAACTATTTCCCTCATTATCCATATATAATACACTCTATAGGAACATTTCTTCAGCTAAATACTTGAAATTTGAGTTATTCCATGTCTCCTAAGTGGTCTAATTATAAAATCTGCACCTTGAATCGAGCTGTGAATTGAACCTGTGACCATGCATTCTACAAATATTTGCATCTTAGATGGATGCTCTATAGGTGGAATAATGTAGAAGAGCTCATGAAGGACAGCTTGAATACTGCCGCCTCTCCTGAAGTCTCAGAATGCAGTGTACAATGGTGCTCTCGTATTTGCTACTGGTGACCCTTCACAAGCTATACTTAAGGGTATGTAGGCCATTCCTAGATATGAGAAAAAGGCATACTTTGATATTCATTTACAAGGCCTTTTCTTTGCAAAAAAAAAAAGGGAAGAAAACGGAAAAGCAATTTCATCTTTTATTTGAGTTCTCAGACAGAATTGACTACAAGATAGAAGGTTTATCCGTCTTGCCTTATGGTTATGTGGTATGTTTGTGTGCTTTTTCTTTTAGAGGTAGAATATACTACACTTGAGGCATTTCAGATTGACCTAATCAATATATGATGTAAATATATCTGCACCTTATTTAACCCTGAACTTATTTTATAACCGACTTTGAAAAAAATATCTAATCAAGATTTTTAAGATTTAAGAATTCCAAGTTGCCGTGTTAATTTTTTGAATAGTCAGAGGTTATGCAGTGAAGTATTTGGATTTGAGCTAAAGCTTAAGCATGGTGAACTTTGTCATGCTGCTTGTCAAGTGATCAAAATGGAAATGGACAAGTAAAACAACAGCCTGGACTCCTTGTAATTGACGATTGGAAGTGCCCTGTTTCTCAAGCACATTCTTGTTAAAAATCACTGTTGCGGTTACTATCAGTTTGTGAGATGAATGTCATGCTTTGAAATGTAAGGCGACAAGTCCATTCTTTTCCATGAAATGCTGAAGGCTACAGGCATCATTCAGCAGCTTAACTGATGTATGGTAGAAAACCCATCTCAGGGAGTTTAAAAGATGCCAGATGGTTTTTCAGAAGCTAGTTTTACATTTAGGTGAACCCAATTAAAGCATGGGCACTCCAATTAAATAGCTACCCGTTCTTCTCCTGAGAGCTAGATGACTGAAAAAATTGGAATCAGATTATGGGCAAAAAAACACTGAAGAACCATTTTCTTCATAGCATGTATCAAGATAGAGAGACCCCTGCCATGCAATCCAGTCAGAAACACCTTCTCCCAATGATAATCATTCTCTTTTTCCTCTGCTTATTAATTTCACTGCAGATTATCTGCATAGATAGACTTTTAATTAAGTCCATGCAGCGTTTTTGGAAGTAAGTGACTAAAATTCAACCATAGCGTAAACGTGCTTCATTCTGATTACAAAAATGTGGGTCAGTCTCGTTAACCCCTTTGCCATTTCCAACTTGGCAAAGTCGTAAAAACCATAAGCACTGAATCAGACAAGCAAATATGCTCTCAGCTTAATCACACCAATTTAACAGTCACATCATGCAGGAGACTAAACTGAACACGAGTGCAGATTTATGCTCCCATTCACGTCATTACATATACATATAATGCCCCTGATAAAACGAAATGAAAATATATTTAAATTAAAACTAATGAGCAATATAAAACAATTGACACAACTTAAATAATGGCGTCCATGTTGTGCCCTTGTCATCGAAGTCAAACGTTAAACTCCAATGCGACCCCTGGTGGCAACATTCACACACGGTAAATTTCTCACTGCAGAGAGAAAATTGTGCTAATCATGGAAATGAGATTAAATGATTGATATATTACATTTATTAATATATAACACTAACAATATTAAATTCAAGTAAAAAAAACGGTTTAAAAATTTGTGTTTGTGTTGGAACACTGGTTTACGCATTCGTATCAAAGGTTTATAGTAATAATTATATTAAAATAATAATACAGACATTTAAAATATATCCTTCACCACATTTCACTAAACAACGATGTCAGAATAAAAGAGAGAGTATGTTTAAGAAATCAGAACTGCTGCGAACAAAATAGATTTATTTTTAGGCTAATGGCGCCATCTTGTGGTTTGTAACACGTTATTATGTAAGTTTCATTACATAGTTTGTATTTACTGTTGTTGAAGTTTTGTTTTACATGATGTAAGCAATTTACAAGATACAACAGCAGTGTTTGTGTGTGTGTGTGTGTGTGTGTGTGTGTGTGTGTGTGTGTGTGTGTGTGTGTGTGTGTGGTTTTGTACACTGTTAAAATTTTAATGGTGAATAAGAAGCCATCCAATATTATTATCTCATAACATTATAAATTAATAATATTACATCCAATTTCTTATAATATCTAAACATATGATGTTGACATCAAGAAAACTATAAAACTACACTATATACTGCAAGTAAAATAGGCAGAAATCACTGCACCACTGCACCATTTGCAGCACCATGGACAGTTACTTATGTTTTTTCATTAATGGATCAGTAACTGAAGTAATTTGGAGCAGAATTTCAGTTGATGAGGTTAACAATTAAATCAACTTGTTTTCTGAAATGAGTTTAGTAACTCATTTCATTATCTTCTGCTTAATCCTCTACTAGAGGCGCATAGGGGTTTCCTATGCCCATCTACGGGAGAATGTTTCAGGCGCTGAGAAGATACACTCAGGACAGAGCACCAACTCATCACTGGGCACTCTCTCACACACACACACACACATACACAGGGGCAATATATTCACCTATATATATTCTGCAAAGTTGTGGCTAAAATTAAATACGAGGTTAACTAATGGATGAGAGTGGTAGCTCAGTAGGTAGGGTGCTGGACTGTCAATCTAAAGGTTGTGCGGTCAAATCCCAGATCAACTTAAGTTTGAAATGTGGGTGCTTGAGCAAGACTCTTAACCCTTATTGCTCCACGGGTACTGTATGGCAAACCCTGTATTTTGACCACAGCCATGAAGTTAAGATACCTGTATATCACTTTAAGTAAACAACATCTTCAAATGAACCAAATTGAGTAAAATTTAATTAACTAAATTAACTTCAAACCTTACAAAAACAGTATGTGGGACAAAGAGTTTGGATTAGCATTGGGCCCAGAAATTAGATTATATTCATTTCATTGTGTTACTGCTTTAAAATAAAATAAAAAATCCTGATTCTGCATTGTATAGAAATGTTACAAACAAACACACAGGTTTAAAATAGGACAGTATGGACTGAAACTGCTCATTCTGACTTTTGCTTATGATCAGTCTGATAAGTGTGAATAAAACTGCATAAAAAAAAACTGTGTCAAAAAACTGCATAGTATTATTTAATATATAGCCTGAACATGTAAGAAAGATAAATAAACTTAGTTAATTTGCTCAAGAATGGTTCAGAGGAGAAGATTTTCACCTTATAACTACCAATCTGTCTTTCAAGAAGTCATTTGCGATTGTTTGCTTTCTGTGACGGATTAAAAGATAAGCAAATCAAGCAAATACAAAATGACATTTCCAAGTTATTACATTTAATTCAATTACCCATCTAAATCCTCTCTGTCATACTCACTAAATTGTTCTCTCACTGTCAACTCAAATATTTCCACCTCCAATGCACTTCAAAGCTTAATTCACTGGCATGTTAATGATCTGCAAAATCAATTTAAATAATCGGGAAGCAAAACTTGTGTCAATGCAGTCAGACCTTCAGCTCACTTACACCACAGGAAGCCTGTCTGACATCAAATTAGATTTCTTTATTGACTATAAAAGCTTCTAGGGAAAACCAGAGGTGGGGGGAATGAGAACAGACCTGATGTCCTTCAGCTCACAGTCAGAGGTGGAGACCACAAGTAATTAAATCAGCAATTTGTATTGATTGCAATTAAAAGAGTAAGAGTGCACAGCCAATTAAAATGATAATAATAATAATAATAATATTAATAATAACCATTATTATTATTATTATTATTATTATTATTATTATTATGGGCGGCACGGTGGCTTAGTGGTTAGCACGTTCGCCTCTCAGCGCTAGGGATTCCCGGTTCGAATCCCCATCTGGGTGGAGTTTCCATGTTCTCCCCGTGTCTGCGTGGGTTTCCTCCGGGTTCTCCGGTTTCCTCCCACAGTCCAAAAACATGGAACAAGTTAATTGAATTCTCAAAATTGCCCCCTATAGAGTGTGTCTGTGTGAGTGAGTGTGTGCCCAGCGATGGATTGGCGCCCCCCCCCCCCCCCCCCCCCCCCCCCCCCCCCCCCCCCCCCCCCCCCCCCCCCCCCCCCCCCCCCCCCCCCCCCCCCCCCCCCCCCCCCCCCCCCCCCCAGGGCATGGGGAACCCCACCGAGACCCTAATAGAGGATAAGCGGAAGATAATGAATGAATTAATTATTATTATTATTATTATTATTATTCATTCATTCATTATCTCCCGCTTTATCCTCTTCCCCATGCCCATCCAAGGGAGAACGTTTCAGGCGCTAGGCAGGTACACCCAGAACAGGGCGCCAATCCATCGCTGGGCATATTATTATTATTATTATTATTATTATTATTATTATTATAGTCAAATTTATTTAATACATTTAGAAATAAGTGTAATTAGTGTAATTCCTGATAATTCCACAAACCTGTGGTTGCACTTCAATATATATGAACAGATATGTTCACTAGGTGGTTGCTAAGGAGCAATTAGAGTTAGGCATCTTGCCCAAGGGCACTTCAACCATAGTACTTGGTGGGACCGGGCATCGAAACAGGGACCTTCAGGTTTAAGGCTAGTTTCTTAACCACAATGTCATATGAGAGGTCCTAAGTCAGGTACCATCCACTCAGGTACTTCATTATTCGAGACTTTTTGGCTGCCGAAGCCTAACCCAGCGTTCATCTGTCAAAAAGCAGGGCAAGTCACCAAATTTAAGAACATGGTCCATTCACTCAGGAATCAAAACCTGAGTAACAATCCTTTGCTGGGCACACACTAACTCACAGAGACACACACAATTTAGAGCAGCCAATTCACCTTGAATCCATGTTCATGGACTTGGGTTGTAAAAAAACCCAAGAGAAAACCCACATGGACACAGGAAGAATGAGTAAAGTTCATTCAGAATTGGATTCAAACCTGGATCAACAGCACTGAGAGACGGATGTGCTAACTGCTATGCCACGGTGCCTCCATTCTGCTACAGTCTGACAGTACAAAAAGACAAGCAAGACAAGTTTTCCTTTAGGGCCAAATCATCTTTGTAAAGAACAATATTTTACTGTTTTCTACAGATTACTAATAAAGCTTTGTTCTGCTTAAAATATTTCATTGTGTGTTTATTTTCCCCAAACAAAATTCCTCTGGTGGGGAATATTTAGGTTTAAGAGTCTTTTTAGTTCTTGTTGGAGGTATTTGTATTCATGATCAAACCAGAACTTAGCTCAGTTCTTTATCATTTTTTTGAAAGTCAGTCATAGTTGCTGCCTTTAGGAGGGTTTTCATCAGTCTGTTTTTCAAATTGCCATGAATAAAGTTTGTTACAAACTCACTAAACTGACTTAATGTATTTATTTAACTTTTATTTAATCAGGGTGTCTCTTCAGGTCTCTTTAAGGGATAAGGGATATCTGTGCAAGATAGCACAATGTTTCCAGACACATCAACAGACACATTCTCACATACACAAAATATAAAATAAGATTTAGTTCAGGCGTAACAGTTGCACTCTTCTGTTATACAGTTAATTAACAGTACTTTAAACTCCCCTAAACAGACAAAATCATTTAATTGCAAATTGTTCCATGACCAGTGATTAGTGAATTAGGGGCTTTATTGAGCTATTCAGACAACATCAGTAGGTCATGTTAACAGGCTGCAGGCTGAGCTCTGCTAATGGTTTTGGTTTGTTTGATAGTTTGAAGTATGGGTCTGATTAAGAGGTTTGTTGCCCTACAGTAAGTCCATTATTAGAAATGGGGTCTATGTAAATGTCAGCATAGTTAACTAAACCATCTCTCTCTGTCTCTCTCTCGTGCTCTACTTCTGTTCTAGTTCAATCAATAATCTGTATACAGGCACATTATGGCCCTGAACTATTGAAACAGTGTCAATAAGAAGAAAGATTAACTTGGCAGAACAATTGCTTGTAAAAGTAATTAACAAAATTTCCGTTAATGTACACCAGGTGGCGCACTAGAGTAGAACGTTAAACTAAAATAGAACTTCTGCTGTTCTATTATTCATTCATTCATTATCGTCTGCTTTATTATCTATTAGGGTCGCGGGGGAGTTCCCCATGCACATCCAGGGGAGAATGTTTCAGGCGCTGGGCAGATACACCCAGGACAGGGCGCCAATCTATCGCTGGGCACACACTCACACAGACACACTCTAGATTTACGCAATTTGGAGAATTCAATTGACCTTCATCCATGTTTTTGGATCAAGTTTTATTATCTTCCCTTAATCCAACACTAAGGGACGTGGAGCAGAGGGAATACCCATCCAGGGTGAACGTTTTAGGTGGTGGGCAGATACACCCAGGAACATGGTGCCAATCTACACAAACAGACTTCATACAGGGCAATTTAGGGCGTTCAATTTACCTTGAATCCATGTTTTTTGGACTGTGGAATGAAAACCAGAGAGCCCGGAGGAAACCCAGGGGGGGCACAAGGAGAACATGGAAATTCAATGGAACATGAAACTAGATCCCCAGTGGTGAACTTGACACAAAGACACACAGGGATAATTCGGAGCAGCCAATTTACCTTGAATGCATGGTTTTGGATTGAAGGAGAAAACTGCAACATGGAAGAACATGGAAACTCCACCCAGACTGGGATTCAAACCTGAGAGGCAAACGTGCTAACCACTAAGCCACCATGCCACCCGTGATAATAATGAATTTTTTAATATAATACACAAAAATTAGAACCAGCTTTAAAAGCGGGATTATTACATAGATGCTAATGAAGTGTTCATGTTTGTATAATCTCATTTCCATAATGTAAATAAAAAAAACTATTATACATAGGCATGCAGGAATGTAAATAATGTTCTCTTAATTTCATTTTCAATCATTTCAGAAGAGGGTACTGACCTGAGCTGCTCTGTCATATATGGTTTTCGTTGTCTGAGATTTTTTATGCTGCATCATACATTACAAATAGTAGACCAACCTGGACTGTTGGTCATGCAGAGTGAGGCCTGGCGTTGTCCTGCAGAAACAGACATGGAGAAAAGATGATGGTATATGTTGCATATGTTGCACTAAAATTCCTATATAATAAGCATTTGCACTAATAGTACAGTCACATATATTCAGATCACTTATGCTGCATGCCTCAGAATACGATGCTGAGCTCTTTTCATTTTGGACACAATCTTCTTTTTGCATGCTAGAGTTTTAGGTTACATTTTCTGATGCAGTGGCAGACTGGGTTAAATGACTGCTTTTCCAAAGTGCATCCTGTAACATGCACAACATGGTGTTAAATGTGGACATCAGTGGACCCAATCACAACTTCTAAAATTAACGCAAGGGTGGCTTAGTAGGTAGTATGTTTGCCTCTCAGCACAGGGTATCCAGGTTCGAATCCCAATCTGGGTGGAGTTTCCATGGTCTCCCCATGTTTGTGGAGGTTTCTTTCGGGTTCTCCGGTTTCATTCCACAGTCCAAAAACATGGTGTTAAGGTAAATTGAATGCTCTAAATTGCCCCATAAAGTGTGTAATTGTGTGAGTGTCTGTGTGCGTGAGTGTGCCAATCCAAAGATTGGTGTATCTGCCCTGGGTTTATTTTGAATAGAACTCATTTTTACAAAGCTTGCTATTCAGAAGATATTTGTTTTAATCTCATCGCAGACATGAGAACATGGAACCTTGGATCGGAATTCAAATCTACATTCCAGAGCTGAGAGGTGGACATGCTAACTCCACTTTGCTACTCAATTAGAGAAGTTAAGACACTGTAAAGACACTACTAACCCGGGGAAAATGCCAATATGCCACACCTCTATACAGTCAAATAAACTTAAGATTTTAACTTAAAACTCAAAATGGCACAGCCAAACATTTTTTTTTTTTTTTAAAAACATGACCTTTCAAACTAAATCAAACAAAATGGCTGAACTGCTATAGAGTTGTGTAATATTTTAAATATGAAATGATTTCTGTAACAGAAGGAAATTTGCGCTCCTTAAGAGCCAAGATTAGTTGGATACACCAGATCTGCCAAATCCTGTGCTGTGGGATAAACTAAATCCTCATGAGCTGTGCGGGAAATAGTTTTGAAGAACACTGATTTGGTGTTAATGTAAAAATCTTCAGTAAGTAAGACAGTGCATGTCTGTTTTTTTGTGACATTATTTAAAGAACTTTTTTTTTTATTTGAAGAACCTGATAAGATTAACACAAACATCTTCTAAATACCAAGGTTTATAAAACACGTTTTCTATTCAAAACACTCCAAACAGGGTCAAGTTTTGTCAAAGTCCTAAAATGAAAAAGTTTATTCCTTAAATTAGCAGTATGAAGCTCTGGTTGCAGCAATAATGTATATTATCTTGTCACTAATGGGTTTTTAAAAAATTAAATTTTTCTTTTTGTTAACAGGTGTATGAATTCACAAAATGAAAAGTATATGCACATCAATATGAAAACTTCATTAACTGAGTCATTGCTCAGTAAACTGTAGCTTGTTTAAGAATGCAGTGAGACCTTTCTATTATACTGTAGCAACACTGAACAAGTGGCAGTAACAGAGCAAAAAAGAAAACTAAAACAATCCAACAGGAGAAGTCTTGCATGCTGGGAACTGATTAATTATGTTATAGACAGCCATGTTTAAAAAACAGAATGGGAATTTCTAAAGGTGATCATATTTCAGGATAATAATACAGATTTAGAAACCTTCTCTGATCTCTTCAGTTATTTGATTTAGTTAAACACTATTTAGTTTTCTGATTGGGCAGCATGATGGCTTAGTTGTAGCACGTTCGCCTCTCAGCGCTGGGTATCCAGGTTCGAATCCCAATTTGGGGAATTTTCCATCTTCTCCCCGTGTCTGTGTGGGTTTCCTCTGGATTCTCGGTTTCATCCCACATTCCAAAAACATGGATTCAAGGTCAATTGAATGCTCTAAATTGCCCCATATTGTGTGTGTGTGTCTATGTGTGTGAGTGTGCCCAGCGATAGATTGGTCCCTGGGTGTGTTTTGAATAGAATTCATTTAATAGAACCCCCAGTGGATTATTAAACAGATGATAATGAATGAATGAATGAATCATTTTCTGATGCTAACGAGAAAGCAGACATCCACCGCCATTATTGTGGTAGACATTGTGACAGAGTAGTTAGCACTCCTGCTTTACAGCATGAATACCCTGTGTTTGAATAAAAAAAAATAATCCAGCACATACTTGGCGAAAAAAAAGACACATTCTAACTAAGAAACAGTTAAGTATTTTTAGTTCACTTGACTTACATGATTTTAAATTTGTAGATTTAAGTATATATTCAAGTATATATAGGAAGAACATAGAAATTCAACACTGAAAGAAAACTGGCTTAACCAGGAATTAAACACTAACCCTTCTTGCTGTAAGTTGTCAGTACCACCCACTGCAACACTGTGCTGCAATCCCGTTCATGTACCTAACATTACATTATTTTATAGTAGCTTTGCACAAACCTTGTAACATTATAAAGTTAATATAACATACATAGTATAACATACATTTTTTTGAATAATTTCATCAGTGTAGTTGTACTGTGTATTAACACTTTGCTTTACTGGTAATTCTGCTGTTCTTACTCTGTGTGCGAATGTGCGAGTGTCCACAAGTTTTACATATCATTTGACTTTATTTCACTTGTGACTTCCTTTTTTTAACAAAGGTGTACTTTTAATAAACATTATACAACTGAAAATAGGTGTAAATAGCAAATACATATACTTTATGATTTACACTTCTGTTAGTGTAATTAGACGTGTGTGCATTTATGTATGTTATATAAATGTATGTATATACATGTGCTTGTCAGTAAATATGTGCTCGTGTATCAAAGCACAATTGCATGCATTTGTATAGGTGTATAATATATATGTTACAAGTCAAAAGTTTACACACATCTTATACTACAGTACATACTGCGTTAGTCCGCTATATTCTGTTCTGTAATGATCAGGGTCCCAATAGTAGCACCACAGAGCAGGTATTATTTGGTTGGTGCTTTATTCCTATCCCAGCAGCGTCACTGAGGTGTTCAAATTAAACTATAGTAGTACTGCTTAACTAAATAGCTAAACTAAATACCTCTCACTGCATCAGTGTCACTGCAGAACTTAACTGAGCTTATCAGCACTTTTATTACAGCACTGTATCAGAAGCACCTATACATACAGTACACACACACACACACACACACACACACACACACACACACACACACACACCTCTGCGACCTCTGCTCTCCCCCATCTCTCTTTCTCTCTTTTCGTCTCTTGCCTTAATCATGTCTCATTTAAATGTAGGCTACATTCAAACTGCTTATAAAGGTGGGTAGTTCAATGTAATTGACTGGTGTACTATTACCATAACTAAGGGTTATATGTGTAAAAACTTTTATGCTTTTATTAATGTTCATGTTTTGTTTGGAGGAATGCAAGTCGCAGGGATTGTTGTACATATGTGCTGTATGCTGTGCGTGTTTGCTTGTTTGGGTGGAGGGGGGGGGTGTTGCCATTTAGGGGAAACGTGTGTCATGTCCTTGAGCCAAAAACTGTATTAACACAACGTTTTTTTCCATTCCATTTACTGGAGTGCGTTTAATAAAAGAGCAATTTCTGTAATGGTAAACCTATGCTGGTTTGGTTCCACAATATTAACATGATGTGTTTCAACAGGTTTCAACATTAAAGCTTAAACAATAAATGAATCCTGGTAGATCATGTGCCCTGTCCACTAGAAAAAGTAGATCTTAGGCCAGAAAAGTGGGGACACACTTGTTATGTTTACTGTTCATATACATTATATATATATATATATATATATATATATATATATATATATATATATATATATATATATATATATATATATATAAAAGGGTGTGGTAGCTCAGTGGTTAGGGTGTTGGGCTATCAATCTGAAGGTTGGCAGTTTAAATCCCAGGTCCACTGAAGTTTCCAGTGTGGGTCCTTGACCAAGGCCCTTAACCCTCATTGCTCCAGGGATGTTATGATTAACCCTGTGCTCACTTTTTAAGTTGCTTAGGATAAAAGCGTCTGCTAAGAGACCAAATGCATATATATACACACTGTATATATATATATATATATATATATATATATATATATATATATATATATATATATATATATATATATAGTGTGTATATATATGAAGCAGTATATATATATATATATATATATATTATATATGTATATATACATATATAAACACATTGTTCACGTAGTGGTTAGCGCTAAGGTTCGCCTCTCAGCGCTAAGGTTCAAATCCCAATCTGTGTGGAGCTTCCATGTTCTCCCCGTGTACTTGTGGGTTTCCTCCGGGTCAAAAAACATGGATCAAGGTGAATTCTCAAGTGAATTCTCCAAATTGCCCAATATAATGTGTGTGTATGTGTGTGTGCCCAGCGATAGATTGCACCCTGTCCTGAGTGTATCTGCCCAGTGCCCAAAAGGTTCTCCCCTGGATGAGCAACCCTAGTAGAGGATAAAGCGGAAGATAATGAATGGATGGATGGACTTGTCAATGCACCGGTCACTGTTATTAATGCCCTTTATATAGATAATGTATATATTGCACTTCTGGTTAGATGCTAACTACATTTAATTGGTCCTGTACTCTGCACAATGACAATAAAGTTGAATCTAATCTAATCACATGTATATACTGTATGGAAGCGATGCACCAGCGTAAGGGGCGTTGCGAAAGGCGTGGTCTCACCAGAATTGGGGGCGTGGTTTCAGTCAAACGAGGCCGTAGCGCTTCCGTGTTGTCGCAGCCGCTGGAAGTGCACTGTGCGTTCGGCCACTGGAGGTGCAGCGCCGCGCGGTACGCAGCCCGAACTGAATGGTGATCGCGAGGTAAAGCGGCTTCAAAATAGATTTCTACAGCGGAATGTTTACTCGCCGGGCCTATGGAGACGTCAAGAAATCTACACAGAAAGTTTTGGACCCAAAGAAGGATGTGCTGACCCGCTTGAAGCATCTGCGCTCGCTGCTAGGTGAGAGCCGCCAGCGCTCTACACACCGCCGTTAGCTTAGCAGCTTAGCTACGTAGCTAGGTGTTGAAGCCACCGCAGCCTTTCAATTAACCGGAGAAAGAGCTCCTGCCTCCACCGCCAGCAGCCCGATCCGCAGGGATATTCGGACGGATAACTGGGACAGATCATTAGTCCTCGACTCGGCGGTTTGTTTGCTTGTGCTGAATGGGATCGCGATCCGCTCGGCGTGTGTCTGCTCACCTCCAGTGTCAGGTGTCATCCATCCATTATCTTCCGCTTTATCCACCACTAGGGTCGCGCGGGGGGGGGGGGGTTCTCCATGCCCATCCAGGGGAGGACGTATCGGGCGCCGGGCAGATACAGCCAGGACAGGGCGCTGGGCACACACTCACTCACAGACACACTATATGGGGCAATTTGGAGAATTCACCTGACCTTGATCCATGTTTTTGGACTGTGGGAGCAATCCGGAGAACCCGGAGGAAACCCACGCGGACACGGGGAGAACATGGAAACTTCACCCAGATTGGGATTCGAACCGGGAATCCCTAGCTCTGAGAGGAGAACGTGCTAACCACTAAGCCGCCGTGCCGCCCCCTTTTCAGGTGTCCATCCATGCCCATCCAGGGGAGAACGTTTCGGGCACTGGGCAGATACACCCAGGACAGGCCGCCGATCTATCGCCTGGCACACACTCACACGGACACACTCTATATGGGGCAATTTGGAAAACTCAATTGACTTGATCATCGTTTTTTGGACTGTGGGCAGAAACCTGAGAACCCAGAGGAAACCCACGCAGACACATGGAGAGCATGGAAACGTCACCCAGATTGGGATTCGAACCGGGAATCACTAGTGCTGAGAGGAGAGCGTGCTAACCACTAAGCTACCATGCCGCCCTTGTCAGGTGTGCTTTGGATTTAATTGCGCACCCGTAGCTAATTAGCCTGCTAGATGACTGGGTCGATCCTTTAAGGAGCTGCAACCAGACAGACTTGATTGAACAGTGTTTCAGATTCAGTGAAGGCTGGGGTTTATTTCTTATCTCAAATTCACTATGTTCTCAGTTGGTGTAAACACCAGCCCCTGCCAATTGCTAACTAAAGTGCACCATGCTTGTTTTCTACATCAGTGTTTATGCTTCACTATCTGGCAGCAGGTCACAGCAGTATCGAGGTCATTCTTTTTACTTACTTATATGGCAGGTGGATTTAAATTTAAACCACAGAAAGTTTGTGGTGTTGGTAATTTATGTGAGTTAAACACTCATTTCAAGCTGCACATTTGTTAAATATTGGTGTATTGAGTTTATTCAGTGTCCATATTACTATATGCACGTTCATGTTTCATAGTTTTGAAGATTATTTTCTGTTCTTAGTTAAGAATGAGTGACTTCATGTTGTGAGTCCATATTATACAAATGAAATAATTGTTAAGTGTTTTTTACTTTGAAGAATAGCAGACATTCTCAAATAGTCACACTGAAGTGTTGTGTGTTTGGCAACAAAAGGTCACAAGTCTTTTGAAAGCAAAAAAAAAAAAAATAAATAAACTGATGGTTTGTGTCTGGGTTGAACAGTTATTAACTTGCTCAGTTTGAATTGGACTGTCAAGTTATCTGAGCAGAAGTCATTTTCGAGTTGAGAAACTAAATAAAATCACAGTTCAGTTTGAACATTTTCAGTTAACTGTAGCTGGCTGGCAGGATTCTTATCATAACCAGGTAGATGGTTTTAAGATAGAAATGAATGAGAGACAAGTTTTTGTTTGAATTATAAACTGATGTACTTATACATGAATCACAAATGTTGTTTAAAATTAATTTACTTATGGTCACGTCTTTAAAAATGGATTAATTGCAGATCATTTTTGAGAATTTAAAACAATAAAAACTTAACTGAAACTGTGCAGTGGTCATCAATAACTATAATATATTTAAAAATATGTTGTTTGCACAGACAATAAAATACAGAGCAACTGCTGAATGTGTGAATTAAGATTTATGCAGCCTTAAAGTGGTCCTAATATTTAATATTCTATGTGTCATCACATAATAAGTGCCTGTAGATTACATTAAATTTATTTGGTATTCACATCATGCAGACTGTAACATTAAAGTGCTTATAGTGGAGAGAATAAAGGGGTATAATCAGTGTTTACGAGTAAGTTAGATTGTATAATTGTAGTGCTCTTTTTAAATAATATATATTTTTACTTATTTGCATTGTTCACAAGTTTGTCCTTCTTATCTGTTAAAAAATGACCACAAAAAATACCATTAAAATTGTCTTTTTTTTTTTTTTCCCCCAAAAAACTTTATTTAGACGCTTGTAGGGCTTATCATTATGAAAATATTTTACCCCTGTAATTCTTAAGGTGGTTGTAAGCAAAGTTAGCTCTGGTATTATGTACACATTTGTATTTTATTTAAACATTATTACGTAAAAAAAGTTCATCTTAAACTGCATTACTTTATATATAAATTGTGAAATATTAAGATTGTCAAGCTCCTAAAAAATTGAATCATAAATTGACACACTTTAGTATCCCGTTATGAGCAGAAAGGCACTAAGGCTTAATACACTTTGATTATTACCAGTTTTCTATTAACATAGACCATTACTGATTAAACTGAACAGATATGTGGCTTCGTTTTGGGGTTTTTGTAAGCAGGTTAGCTTGCAAATCCATTGCTTTTTTAATATTAGAGTGCTTACGATGACCATTCAGCAAGCAGAGTGCTATCCACATTTTGGCTAGTAGTGACTGACTGATTTCTGCAGACACATTAAACTGCCTTTGCATGAGAGAGTTTTGCATGTTTTTTGCCTTTTTAGTCTATTTTTTGAGAACTGAATAATGAACTCAACCCATTGCTGAGACAGTCCAATCAGCCAGTTTATTGTAGTTATTAGTATATTGTTTTTAAATGCATATACAAAAATGAATTTGAAGAAACAAGTGTTGTATGTGGGCCGTGATGTCAGATATTGTCAGCTGTTTATTTGCAGAGTCTTTTGAGGATCCTTGATTACACTTGATGGTTAGTGTGCATTTGCATGATAGGTTCATAAGTGGCCAGTTTTAATTACAGGTGTGAAAATAAATTGAGAGCCACTCATTTAAAACGTGTTTGGTCTAGACAAAATTTGGCATGTTTGTAGCAGGGTGAACAAAAGTCTGTTTTGTGTTTGTCCATATTGAATCATCAGATACTACGATGTCCTCTGCCCTCACTTGCATGTGTAGTTATTTGTGCACTAACAACGCTATACTTTTAAAATTCTTTATTTCATAATGATCTTTATTCTCTACATTCTTAATATTCTGATTCTTAATATTCTGCTGCGGCCTAGATAGTGCTTTATGCATGGTCTTTAATAATAACAGCCTATGCTTTTGCACCAATTAAACTTGAGTATTAATCTTACAGACTGTACTGCATTCCACAGACTTCTTATAAGCTCATATTGTATGCTGAACTTATTTTACAGATGTATTAGGCATACATACAGTTGAGGTACATTTATGTAAATTGGAATCAACGTTTCTTGTCTTAGGCTATTTGGAATAAATACTATATATAAATACGATAACACTGACATAGCTGAGGTGGGTTTGTTCCTTTTTTGCACACACTTTTTTTTGTTCCCATGAGATGTTGCGTTAATATCTAATTTTTGCTTTCTCTAAATGCTGTGCTTTTTATATAATGCCCTCTTGCCTGCCCCTCACACTACATGCATCTTGGGTGTGTTACTCTTAGAATAGTGCAAGACTAGATCAGAGTTTCGATTCATAAATTATGTTTTGTTTTTTTTCCTTATGTGTAGTACAAGCTGGAGGCTGGCTGATTCATGTGTTTATGTTAAAGTTAATTAGAGTTTAAAGTGATCGATTTTGCCTACTTTGCTTAAACACAAAGGAATTTGTCTTCCACATTTAACTCATCTGTGCAGTGAAACAAACACAAAACAAACAGGACACACTGTTGAAGTGAATACATGTGCTCGGAGTGTTTGGCAGCCCTGTACATGGTGCCCGAGGACCAATTGCGGTTAGGTGTCTTGCCCAATGGCACTTCAGCCATAGTAATAGGTGGTACTGGGAATCGAACCGGGGAACTTCAGGTCAAAAGGCTGGGTCCATAACCTCAAGCCTACGACTATGTTTTATGCATTGATTGTACCTGTGAAGTAGGTCAATATTTATTTTAATTGTGTCAACCCAAGTATGTGTAAAACTATAATGTCAAAAATAGACGTATGGACTGGTTCAGATAGCACTTCAAGTGAAGACATTTCTGCTGCTCTTTAAAACCAATGCATTAGTTCATTATTAAATATATCATGTTTATCTTTTCACAAAGTGGTAAAATCAGTGATCTGAACACAATTGGTTATACAGGAAGCATGCCAGGTATGAAATTACAGACTTGGCACTTGTCCACATTAACACATCACTTTTTGTAGGGGTCATATGAAATAAATGGTGACTCAGTGTTCACTGCACTCAGCTTTAAACAAGATGGTTTTGGGCTTAATTATCAGTGTCCTTTCTCTTTGGTGTTTGGATGTGCTCACTGAGTCTGCGTTGTTTTTTTTTTCTGAAAGCTTCAGGTTTCTCCCACAGTCTAAAAACAGGGTAGTAGGTGAGTCAGCCAAACCAGGCTGACCCTTGCGAATGTTTGTATGAATGTCTGTCTGTATTGCTTTTTAAAATCATCTGTCTGTACTTCCCTTTTTGCTTTTTGACCAGCACCTCTCGTGACATTGAAACTGGCTTTGAAACTAAATGCAATAAATAACCTCTCTCTTTCATAAAATGCTAAGATAAAGAATGATCATATAAAATGACAGAATGTAACCAAATGGGTCCATTGCAGTGCACATCATGTGTCAAGTTTTAAACAATTGGGTTACTGCACAAAGCCAAACAGCACGCCCATCACTGCAATTGCATCACTTTGGGTGTGCATAAAAAAAAATTTGGATATCCAAAAGATTACTAATACTGATGTGGAAAAGTCCTGTTATGTTCTCGTCCAACAGTGTCTTAAATTAGTTGGGGTAGTATGATATTACTGTCCTAGGTGGTGAATTAGGTGTAATGAAATTAAAAAATGCTTATATTGGCTCCCAATCTAATACTGTACATTGGTTTGGCACATCCCCAATTCCCCTGTATCCCTATTGTATTACATTATAAAGTGTATATTTTTTTCCTCAGTGATCTATAGATATTATAAGGTGTATTGATTATTAGACAGTCTTACAGTAGTACATTAAGAAATCCATTTTACAGGACAATAAAAGCTATTAGCAGTGTACCATCCGTTAGATTGATTTTTAGCCATTACATGGGTTGCTTTGTGTCAAGACACTTTTACATTTTTTTGAAAATATCTTTTTTATTTTGACTTATGTAGATTACTTCTTTGTTACTTGTTAACATATGGACAGCTTTCATTAGGATCTAGATTAGTACTTTGGTTGCTTCATAATGCTCATACTGATGCAGGAAGAGGTAGGTAGCTTATGATGCCATCATTTCATTTCTTTGCTACTTCCACAACAATATCGAACTCACAGGGTTCTATTAAGGCAGTGGACTAATTATATATTAGACTAATAAACAAAAGGTTAATTATTTAATTCCCCGAATTATATACTGCCTTGTTGTGTTCATGAACAAGGCCTTTAAGCCTTAAGTACTTGTTGTGTAATTTGATTTTTGTAAGTCTGTCCAAAGAGAGAAACCTGTGCTAGAAAATTAAATGCAATGCTTCATTGTAGGGATGCAATACTATGAAAAATTTTCTGAAAAAAGCATGTTTTTTCATTAAATCTTTTCACTTTTTATCATTCTATACATTAAATAGCAAAAACTTTTTTGGCTTGTTTTTTAAAAGGAAAAACTATTTCTAAACTCCATTTTAAAAACATTTTTTGGACACTGACCATTTTCCATCACCGTCTCAGTAGATGTATCTCAGTAGATATATCTCAGTAGATATATTATATATTACAGTAAAATGAAAAAAAATATTTTATTTGAGTAAACCATAATGTCTTTAACTGAAAGAATTTAACCTCTTAATGAATCCGCATGGCCGACATGTTTGCTGCATTTACAAAGAAGGTTTCTTCAAGCGTTGTGTTCCTTAGGGTTTAGCACACACACACACACACACACACACACACACACACACACACACACACACTGAGAGAAAGCTTAAAAGTCAAAATATGTAAACATTGTAAAGTTGCACCACTGTCTTATTTGTTGAACACAATGTTTTTTTTTCACACTTTTAAAAGCACAACAAACTCTATGAGATCAAACCCAAAATATTACAAAAACTACTACTAAAAGAACTACAAGCCAAGCACAGATAACAGACTGGACCAAACTATTATTATAAGTTGCCATATAGGACACACATGACTAATACAAAACATTATTAAAACCCTGCCACACTGACCATCAAACAACTCCTAACAGAATACCATTAACCAATACCACAAGACAAGCCTTCTTTAAAGACATTAACTCCAAAGATTAGTCCAAAATACAGATCAAATAACCATCCATCACAAAACAAACATCATCTATAACACCATCTAAAACAATTTGGAAGAAAAACCCGAGCAAACAGACAGATTTTTTTTTTTTTTTTTGGAGCAGCGATTAGCTTCAGTGCTTACCACTGAATAAATGCTGATAATGTTCTATATGCTCTGGTGACTCACTATATCCATGTTTAATCAGAAAGATTACCAGCACACATGGTTACTAATTTTATGTTAGTTGCTACATCTGGTGCTTTTTGTGATAGCTTGTGTTGTTCCCTCTTTTGTAGGCCACTTTGGATAAATTCTTTTCACAATAATTAACTGGATGCACAGATTCTAAAATAACAACGGTCTTTTATGTTTTTGTCTTTGAATATGATGCTCTAATTAGATCAATACCACATTTTGTTATTAATAATAAACAGTTAACATTCATTCATTATCTCCCGCTTTATCCTCTATTAGGATCGCGGTGGGGTTCCCCATGCCCATCCAGGGGAGAACGTCTCGGGTGCTGGGCAGATAGACCCAGTACAGGGCGCCAATCTGTCGCTGGGCACACACTCACTCACACAGACACACTCTATATGGGGCAATTTTAAGAATTCACTTGACTTGATCCATGTTTTTGGACTGTGGGAGGAAACTGGAGAACCCGGAGGAAACCCACGCAGACACAGAGAGAACACGGAAACTTTACCCAGATGGGGATTTGAACCAGGAATCCCTAGTGCTGAGAGGTGAACGTGCTAACCACTAAGCCACCGTGCTGCCCAACAGTTAACATAGTCTTCATAATTAGCATTGAAAGTCAGTTTTGTTTAATGGTGATGGGTAGGCAGGTATTAAAGGTGAGTGATTTGTGAAGGGGGTGCTAATCAGTTAAACTGCGGTTTAAGCTTATTAATAGGGCATTGGATAAAATGTTGTTTAGGTAAGCAACAAAAGTTTTTCTCAAATTGTTATCGTTGTATTGTAAGACTCTCAAACAAAAACTGACAACACCCCTGAGTTTAACATTCACTGAACATGCATAGGTCTGAAATCTGTTCAACACAGTGTTATAATAAAACTCAGCCAGCCTAGCCGCTGTGCCATCTGGTTCAAATTATCTCATTATAAAAATAAAACGGGAAATAACAGATAACAGGGAATATCAGTCTTTTATTAACATTTTTATTTTTTATTATTTGTTGGATCCAGTATTTGCCTTGAGTCATGTGCTTAGCGTGTTGATGTGTTTTATATCAGCATTGATCATGGAGTCAATGTCAAGAGTGCTCAACAGAGATCATAGACCACTTCATGGCAATAGTTTTTCGCCATGTTTTTTCTGACCATATGTGTCAGGTCAGATAAGCCAGGTCTGTTTACCTCTTTCGAGCTGTTACTTATAAAGCGATTCTACCTCGCAAAGTGCTGTGCTTTCAAAATGGTAAGGATTTCCTTCTGCTGGCTGCTTCCTGTGCAGATTGGAATTAAGGGTGAGTGATGGCATGTTTGACGGCAGGGCTGACAACCTCTTTCCTTTTTTTATTTTTTTGTTCACCTGTTAGTCATTGTCCTGAATTTTGTGTTCTCTGTTTTATTTATTGGCTAAATTTCATTTCCTGATTTGCACCATATGTAGTATATTTAAATATTAAATTATTCAACTAAGATGCTCCTAATAATGTTAAATGTCCAAAATTATGAAATGTAATATGGAAGGCTTCAAGGCTTCAGTAAGGTCATTTCAAGCTTAGTTGACTTTGATAAATACTTAAGCACCTGATTAAACACATCCTGTGTTCACCTTTTTCTCCTGCAACATGAGCAGAGGACCTAATCATCAAGTTTACTACAGGGAATTAAGAATTGTATTGAATAATGCATTGAATAATGCCATGTCTAGCCTCTAATGCTTGTGTTGATAAATAAGTCAAAGCAAGTTGCTCGCTTAATAATGCTCCTAATGTTGTTGTCATAATGTTTGATATTAGGAAACATTGCTATTTTATTTCTATTTTGCTGTACATATTAATTGAATTGGAATTGTCTTAATATGAATTAAAATGTAAAATATAACAAAGTTTACTTAATCATGACGGCACCAACTTGCTTTGACTGTTATTTATTAACACCAGCATTAGCGGCTAGACATGATGTCATATTTAATTGTCTGATTTCTTAGATGTGCCTATAGAAATAATGCTCAAACTCAACCATCCATCCATTCTCTTTCGTTTTATCCTCTACTAGGGTTACTCATGCCCATCCAGGGGAGAAGGTTTTGGGCGCTGGGCAGATACACCCAGGAAAGGGAGTCAATCTATCGCTGGGCACACACGCACTAACACGAACACACTCTATATGGGGCAATTTGGAGAATTCAGTTGACCTTGATTGATGTTTTTGGACTGTGGGAGGAAACCGGAGAACCCAGAGGAAACCCATGCGGACACGGGGAGAACATGGAAACTCCACCCAGATTGGGATTCGAACCGGGAATCCCTAACACTGAGGGGCAAACGTGCTAACCACTGATCCACCATGCTGCCCCTAAAACTTAACCCTATATGTGTAAAGTGGCAGTTGTAATTATTAAAAAGGCTCACTCACTGATTATTGCATAATGCCTTAGAATCAAGTGTTGATGCCAAACTTCACACACTTTTAACCTAGTTTGATGCATTAAAGCAACAAAACAGCAGGATTTGGTAACTTTAGCTTATTGGTAACTTTAATTATATCCATAATTAACCAGAACGATTTGGGTGGAGTTTCCATGTTCTCCCCGCGTCAAACTTATTTACATGTAGCAAGCCCGTACAAATTTAGGAAAGAACCAAACATTGATTTTTAATTATGGCCAGTAAACTGCAGCACACACATGACACACATTCCTGGTGATGGGCTCACGGCTAAGAACCCTCCTCTTTGTCTAGCTTCCTGGCTTCTCCCATCATCTTTCATCTTTCTGGCCACAAATCTATCATCTTAGCTGGTTCCTAACTATATAATGGATGGATGGATGGATGGAACATAAATATAAACACGACCCTTGTTTTTGCTCCCATTTTTTTTTGAGCTGAAATCAAAGATCTAAGACTTTTCACACGTTTCTCTAAATCTGTGTTCATGAGCACTTCTTCTTGGGTGAGATAATACTATCAGATAATAGACATCTCGATTTCTGTTGTTCTGTTTTGATTTTGAATTTTCATGATTCTTTTCAGAATCCATTTTTTTCCCATGGTCATCTAACTTAACCTGGTTTTAAATGTCATTCAAAAATGCATTAAAGGTGATGTGTCCTCACTGTTCCACAATGCATTTTTGATTTCCTGAGCTAGAACAATAGAACGTTTTTGTGTATGTACATTGTTTTTTATTGAATTAAAAACGTCTTATACTGCCATTGTTGCAGATAATACTGTAATAAGGAAAATATACCCTCAGTTCTATTGTACCCAAAGTACTGTATATTATGCTTTTGTTCAGAATCTGCTTGTGTCATTTCTGGAAATGTGGTTTCATTTTTGCCTCCACTGAAGTGATGATTGT
Source organism: Corydoras maculifer (assembly GCA_019802435.1). Classification (NCBI taxonomy): domain Eukaryota; kingdom Metazoa; phylum Chordata; class Actinopteri; order Siluriformes; family Callichthyidae; genus Corydoras; species Corydoras maculifer. The sequence continues at coordinate 1,658,002 of JAFMOD010000470.1, read as the reverse complement.
TCACTTATATCCTGATAAAATATCTAGAAGCAGATCCTTAAATTTCCATTATATTTGCATTTTTATTTGAATATGTGACGTGGTGAAGCAAATGCACAGCTAACCTTTCTAAATCAAGAGTGCATCTCGAAAAGATGTTTGTTTTTATTTATTTATATGTAACATATCTCATCACAAAAGGCATTTAAGACCATCTAGTTTCCTGATGATTGCAGTCTGTTGACCTTCACTTACAGATTATGGTACAAAAATTCTTTTGACTAAAATGTATCAGATTACTAAATAAAAAAAGCTATAAATACAAAAAATATATAAGATGTGATCATTTACTTATTAAGGAAAATAATCTATAATTTGCGTATGTCTGGGCACCAGAAGTATATGGCTCATTTCTCTGTACATAACAGCTTCCATTCTGCAATGTTAGTGAGGTTTCTCCCGTGAACCGCCTGCTTTAGGTTGTTCCACAACATTTGCATTGAATTAAGAGCAGGATTTTGGCTTGCCCACTTTAAAATATTAACTTCATTCCTCTTTGATAGAATGATGTGTTGTTAGTGTTGTTGTCTTACTGCATGACCGACATTCTCTTGAGATGATGCTCAAAGGCAATTGACCTGACATTTTATTTTAGAATGAGCTGGTATTATTAAGAGTTCATTGTTTTATGAATAATTGCAATTTGCTGCAAAGTAAAAAGAGTTATAAAATGTTTTTGCATGTCGCAGTACGTTTAAAATGTAAAATTATGTCCACCCCAGTCCTGCATGGTGCAGTTACTGTTTCAACTTGTTCACTCAGTGGACAGGTTGTAGATTTTATTGATTTTATTTCTGTGAGGATTTTAAATGCTGGATTTAAATTTGGCTATATAAGACTATGCTTACAGGTCTATGCTGAAGTGACTCAAATCGGGTTACTTATTTGACTTTGATCTGATTTTGCTCTGCTATGTGAACGTCACCTACAATCTTTTCAAATCAGAGTCATGTAAGCCATTTGTTGTCCTAAAACTCAAGTATATCCCATTTAATTTTTTCTCAGTAACTTTCTGTTTGCCGTCCTCCACAGCAAAAATGCACTGTATACACAAATATACATAGCTTTGTTTGGATTCTGCCTGTCAAAAGAATTTTAGTTTGCTACATCAATTATTTTTACAAAAAAATATTTAGAGATGTCATGTCACTATATGTTTTTAAAAATAATTACAATGATGACGAAATAAGAGAAGATTAATTGTATGAGAGTAAATGTATCATTATAAATGAAAAAGGTTCTTTTAAACAATGCACCTAAACTTCTTGCACATTTGAGATTTTTATTATTTTTATTTGCTTTTAATGGTTTTGTCTCTGATATTGTCTTTCCTTGTTTTGTTGTAATGGTCTGTTGTGACTTTGACTCTAGAATATTTTCTGAGTAACAGCATCATGTCTAGAGTTCTTAGCTGTAGTCATGAACTTTTGTTTTGTAATATACCGGTGATGATGCCTATTGTGGTTTGCTAGGTAGTGTCACAGTACCGGTTTAGTGGCATTCAGTCTTTACTAGGAGTGCCAGATCTGATGGTCTCTTTATGATGACGCCCTTTGTTACTATGGTACAATATTCTTGGGACAGGCAGTGCCCTGGTAATGGTGGGTGTGGTATGGTGTAATTAAGCTGATAACCAGATAACAGTATATTTTGGATGACACCCATAATCAAGCTCTGCATTGGAAATTATTTTTCCAATGCAAAAAAAAAAATCTTTATTTTGGGTATACAAATTATACCACCATTTCAAGTTGTTTAATCATTGTTATTACATTGACAAACACTTTGCTAGTTCTGATATACTGACTAGTGATATAAGGAGAGGTTTTAATGTTGCTTCCATACAGACCGAGGATCTCATTGACAGAAATGTGAACTATTTACTATTTATTTAGTGTCAAAATGATTTTATTCTCTTTGGTGTGTTTGCTATCATCTGTGATGAAAGCAAAAAGTTGTTCGACAAGGGTAATGTCGCCAACTTTAATTGTGCAAAAACCCCTAAAAAACAAGGCATTTATTCCAAATGTACACATTTGATGATTTCCATTGTAATAACAATGTGGATAATTACAATATTACAGTATTATTCCAGCCCAAACAGTTTAAATGTTAAGGATTTATATAATCTAATAATTTAAATTAATAAGAATAATTAATAAAACAAGTTTAGATCCTTGCTGGCAAATTACAAATTATGGTCATCATAAGTATTGTTCCTAATCAACCAAACTATTTTAATATTTATGTTTAAAGCTTTTAACGTGCATATCTTTTCAGTACTTTGATGCTCTGCCAGCAGTAAACAATAGTTCTATTGGTTGTCTGGACATGCAAATGGTTTAAACATGTAATATTCAGTTAATAAATGATGCTTAGAGCAGCAGGTCCAAAATAGTCTGTGTCGTTCTGGTAGCCGTTATCGCTTGAATCTTACAAATGATTTACAAATAATTTTTACATCAGTGTATGTTCTGTTATTCAGTGTAGGTATGGTATGTTAAAGGAAAATGTCATCACTATAGAAAACATTCATTCATTCATTATCTTCCGCTTTATCCTGGAGAAAACCCACACGGACACGGGGAGAACATGGAAACTCCACCCAGATGGGGATTCGAACTGGGAATCCCTAGTGCTGAGAGGCGAATGTGCTAACCACTAAGCCACCGTGCCACCCCTATAGAAAATAAGGTTTTAAAATACATTATGAGACTTGGCATAATGTTAGAAAAGCTCGCTCGTTCTTTCCGGGAATCGGCTACGTGGGAGGAAATGCATACGCCGCTTGCACCTGGTGAGTGTTTCCCGGGAACCGGCTACGCGGGGAAAAATGCGTACACCGGTCCGTCGGGTAAAACACCCCCTCGGATATAACCTGCGCGGGGCTATTGCACAGCGCTGTACCGTGGTTGAGCGCAGAAGGAGAGTTCGAGACACCGGGATAAAAACAAAACAGGGTTTATTATTAAAAATGGTGTAGGGACACCAACAGAAAGAGGGGAACGAAACGAACAAACTAACACCGGGATAAACCCATACAAAGACGTGCACTGGGGAGAGGGAATACGGAAACTAAATACAAAAAAAAAACCCGGTCACGTGCACAAAATAAACCAATCACCCAACGGAGACAATGAGTCCATTAAATGAGGGACAGGTGACACATAAATAGGATTAAATTTATTTAAAATGATATTTTCCTAGTAAATTAAAGTGTATAATATCGCTTTTACCATTAAAACAGTTTTAAAAAATAAACCTTTGGGCGCTAATTAACAAATTTATTAAATTATTTATTTTTTGTGACCTGATTATTTGGAAGGTGAATAAATACATCAGTAAGTTTTGTGACATGCACCCTCCCGCTGATCATTCAGATTCTGGTAATGTTCCTGGCTTATCTGTCCCAAACACAAATTAAGCAATTTGCAGCTCTGACGCTGTAGTCCAGTTCTTATTCAGAAGCTTTTATGCTATCACATAAGCTCACTTGCAAGAAATTGGTGAGCTGTCAAAAAACGAAAATGAAATGAGGGAAAATGTGTGTTTTAAAAAGCAATTTCAAAACAACTCCCTGATCACGTCCCACATTTTTAAAAAGTAAAACAAGGTTTGAGCAGTGCTGCATGTTAATGTTTTTTAAACAGTTTTTGGAATTGTGCATTAGGAAATCTGCAAGTTGTAACCAAGGAAACCAAGTCATTTGGTTTAGTATATAATGTTTTCGATGGAGTTCAGATAGGAGAAAAAAATGGAAGAGATATTGATTCCCCCTCCCTTAATGCAGGAAATGGTTGCCACCTATTCCACTCTTTTCTCCCTTGTTCACATTTTTGTATTTAGTATTTTAATGAGGATGTGTCTGTTAGACTGTATGTTTCATCATTTCATGAATCAGCATATTTTTATGAAAACACAATGAGTGCTGAGAGCCAGATAACCTGGGAGATACTCCACCCATGCTATGATGGCTGTGCCTTGGGGTTTCTATATGTGTGGCTCAGGAACTGTTTTTTGCCTGTAACCTTTTTTACATTTATTGACCTCTTGAAATAACTAAACATCTGATAATGAAATAATATTAAACATATTTAAAAACATTCAAAAACAGTGAGCATCAGCTGAAATGTATCTAAATATCAAAAGTACTTTGAAGATGTTTTGTCAAATTATATGAAATCTACTAATAGGAAAAAAATTAACATGTAAATGGTTAAAAAAGTCAGCTATAATGGGTTCTAGTAGCTGACAGCATGTTAATTCTGTTTTTATAGTGTGATCGTGACATCTGACAGTAAAGCCACTTCTGATTTAGCAGTATGAATTAAAAGGAAAAATGGATGATGACTTGATCAGGGTCATCATCACATATAGTCTTTCATTACTTGATGCAAAACAAATGTAGGTATTTCATTACTCGTGCAGCAGTTGGCACTTTCTCACAGCAAGGTCTTTTCTTTGTAAAGTCTGCATGTGCTCCCGGTACCTCAGTGGGATTATACTGGTACTTTTCTTTTAGTCAGTGTGTGAATTGAACCACTGTGCTAAAATGTAAGCACTCAGTTGAGTATGTTAAGCAGCAAACAGAAGGTAATATGACTAGTTGACCTTGTATTACTCTGAAATAATTGGCTGTTCAATATCACGTTCTTAATGACAGCATTTTTCTTCTTTTTTGGCATTAATATAACAAAATCTTAAGTACATATTTCTTCAATCGAAGATGGGAACTGTCGAATTGCCTGCAGATGTTGTGATATTTACTTCAAACTGCTATTTCAGATACTCTGTCTTTCTCCCTCTTTACCTCTTCTCTTCTTTCCATGTTTTCCTGGTTTGTATGTTTTCTGTGTTTTGTGTTAATGTTTTGAAGTGGCTATTTTAACCTGAAGCATTGCTTTTCAAATACTATTTCTAAATAAATTATTTTTAGACCTGATTCGGACCATTGTTGGACACATTAAATCTGTTCTTTCATATTATCTGCACTCTTTGCTTCTTCCCAAAACAACTAGAAATCAGGCCAGAGCCACTGCTTTAGTTGTCAAAACCCGGAGATGTCAATAGATGCTTATTAGAATCTCAGCAGTTTAGTGTTTTCTACACTTTGTTCTACTGACTTAAGGTTTTATAGATTAAAAGCTGCTAAATTTGTTTCTTGCAAACTGTGAAAACATCAATTTCCCTGTAATTGTTCATGCTTTATTTTACTTGATGTTCATTTAAAATAACAATCCACCAAAGTCAGACCACATAGGCTCTTAAAGGGAATGTCAAGTGATGCACTGATTGGTTTATTGCATGTGACGCCCAAAACACATACATGAAATAAAACGCGTCCTAATTATAACAGACACATTGACACCAAAATTCAAGCTGCGGAGTACATGGTGGTCAGCTTGCTAAAGATTGCTGAAATAAAGCCCCTTGAGCCGCTTCTTGATGGGTGTAGAGAATATAAACTCTGAAATGGAAGTATGTCAAATTTCTTGGTAATCGAAAAAACACAGACTTTCAACTTATTTATATATATGCGGCATGGTGGCTTAGTGGTTAGCACGTTCACCTTTTAGCGCTAGGGATTCCCGGATCTTTCTGTATGAAGAATAATTAAATAAATTTCATCTTAATCTTACTTAGCATTTGCTCACAATCTACTACATTTACTTTTTTGTAAATTTGTAACATGTTAGCTTGATAATGGTTTTGTTAAACCCTGTAACTTTTAAAGTAACCATAATTGTTTTTTTCTGTTTTGCAGATAATACAGACAGGCATGAACTGAAGACTTTTTTCGAGACCAATTGCTCACAGATTTATTTTATCTTCTATGAAAATTTCATTACACTGGAAAGTAATTTAAAGCAAAAAGGTAAGTTGTGGTTTAATATTCTTTGAAATATCGAAGTAAACTCTTCATGTTGTTCTTGCCCTGTGAGAGTGGAGAAATTAAACTGAACACTCAGTGAATTGGGAATGTAAATACAGTGGACATAGCAGTTGTGTTATTCTTTTGTACATTTTACAAATAAAGTCACTTTTTTTATTCAAGTTCTGAAGTCAGTATACAGTAAGAGTAAAAGGTTTGCACACACCTGCTTTTTGCTTTACTTATTTACTTATTGTTCTCAGTTCCACTTACTGTAAAGATGGATTTTATAGTTATAGAATTACAGAAAGTACGCACTGTGTTAATCCCTTTACTCTGTTTTAATGGTCAGGACCCCAATAGTAGAACCACAGAGCAGGTATTATTTGGTTGGTACATTCGTCCTATCCCAGCAGTGTCACTAAGGTGTTTAAATGAAACTCCAGCAGCTCTGCTGCACTAACCCCCCCCCCCCCCCCTTCAGCTCATCTTTGTCATTGCAGAACTTACTATAAACAATCCACCACCCAAATCATACCTGTTCTGTGATGCTCCTGGCCAATAGAAAACAGAGAACCAACAGGGGAATAACAAAAAACAAACAAACAGATGTACTACAGCCTGTACTTTTAAAACTACAAACTCTATTTCTATGGTTAGCGGAGAAAATAGACCATGGAGCAAGAAGGAGGTGGGCCCAAACTTTTGTTTGGAATTGTATGTAATGAATTAACAATTGAACTGATCAAAGAAATGAAATCAGCTAACAGCTCAAGTTCTCATCTTGCAGTCATAAAGCTCAACAAGAAAAAGACCAAACAGCAGAACATAAATCCATCTGTCAGACTGCTGACATTTTCTTTTTGTGTTGTTGTGGTTGCTCAGTATGGAATAATTATTTTGTGTTGTAGTAGTTGAATGAAATGGAATTTTTGCTATGCTTTGTAAAGCTTTTTAGCTTCATGATTGCAGATCATTGGTCACTGTTGTATTAGTTTTCCATTTTTATTGAAACATCAGCTTGTTGCTCAAAAAAAAAAAAGACTAAACGAAAAAGCTGTGGTATTAGGTCATGTTAATGGAGCAAAATCATTGTGCCTCATTGCTTCAGTCACGTTTTTGGGCATTATAAATAGTGTCATATACAAATACTTATACACGTTGTACAGTTAATGTCTGCTTATTGAAAATGACACTTACCCAGCATTTAAGTGTCTAAAGCTTGACAGCCATGGTAAACACTGTGACGATACACTATTGAATTATTAAACCTGGTGCTTTCTGGTTTGCACTAACATGAATATGACATTTTGCTTTGCCTGCCTGGCGTGAGGCCATATGCTCAATTGTTTGAAGCTTATAACCCTTTTGTTTCAGTTGATGCTTCTTTTTGGAGGTCAGATCAGTTTACCCTGCTGTTCACTGTGAGGTATTTTATGTTTAATACAGATGCTGAGACCTCATTACATTTCTTCTGTTTGTTCTATGATTTAAACAAGAAAGTAATTGTTTTAACTGTCATCCTGAGTACTGAAAAAATACATTTAGGCTTGTGGGTGAGCGTGATGTTTTTGGTTTATTTGTGGTGAATGCCTAAGCCACAGTAATGACATGGTTTTTAAGGTTTAAGGTCTAAATTTGTTATGTTATGGTTCTGATTGTTGGCAGGAAGGCTTTCAATTTAAGATGAATTGAAGTGAATTAGTGTGTCTATTTGTTCTATCTTCTTAATTTTTTATTTTGCTAATATTTATGTCCCACAACAATATCTACAGAACCAGAAAAAGCTTTGGAGACACACTATTTTTTGCTTCACTTATTGTCCATTGTATCAGTTTCACTTACCGTAAAGATTACCGGTTTTGTAATTTGACAATTACAGACTGTAGTCCATCTATTTGTGGACTACAATACATACTGTGTTAGTCCCCTTTATATGAGGACCCCAATAGTACCACCACAGGGCATGTATTATTTGGTTGGTGCATCATTGCTATCCCAGCAGTGTCGCTGAGATGTTTAAATATATCTACAGTAGCACTGCTGCACTGAAACCCCCTTACCACATCAGTGTCACTGCAGGACTGACAATAAACAATACACCACCCAAATTATACCTGTTCTGTGATGGTCCTGATCAATGGAGAACAGAGAAACATCAGGGGACTCACAAAAAAGGAATACAGGTGGACTACAGTCTGTAATTGGAAAAACTACAATGTCTATCTATATGGTAAGTGTATTTTTGCATAAGTCAAAACAAATATGTTTACATGCTTAATGGGTAGAACACAAGCTGATTGATAAATTAGAATAGTATTAGATCTAGTGTCCCATGTTGCGCAGATGTTTAAAAAAATTTAAAAAGTGAAATAGTTTATTTGGCTTCTGATCTGATTCTTGTGGCTTAAACAGCAATGCAGACTTTAAATGGGATATTCGTCATGATTTACTGATTCTGTAGTTATCTTCATTTTTAGGGTGTTTTTTTAGGTAAGATAACATCACTAGTAATATCCTCTGATGGTTGAAACTGTCAAAACCTCATATACTATAGCAGGATACAAGGTTAATGACTTGTTGGTATTTTGCCTTTCATGTTACTAAAAGCTGTATTGTAGTTTAGGCTATTGTCAAAGGTGCATAGGCATAGGTTTATTTTTTACTTGTCTGTAACCCTTTCAGGCCAGTCAAACAGGTTGCAGATGAAATAAAGTCAAGCAAAAATGACTGCAGCAGCTTTGTTTAAGCCAAACAACTAGCACATTCAACAAAGCTGAGTGAATTAGGCATGTCATTAAGTTCTCTGTTTATGCTTGCAGCTTTAGTTGCTATATGTTGACTTTTCCTATGCAAGTTCTTTAAAGGTGGACTGGAATTTGTTATATTGCTGATATTTATGACTAGAACAAGATCTAGGTCAGTACCAGACCGACATTTGGACATGCCTCCTTTTTGCAACAATTATTGTCTCAGTTCTACTTACCCTAAAGATGGACTTTGTTGTTCTATAATTATTATTACAATTATATATTATTTCCACTACGTTATTCCATATTACTAATAATAAAGCTATAAAGGCAGGCGAATAAATCATGGAAAAGAGCTGGTATTAGGCCCAACGTGTAGCAGAGTACTAGTAAACTTCACGCTGAGATGCAAATGAGGACGAATGAAATGGGCTTTATTCACAGACTGTTTAAAAATTAAATTTAAATATACAGCTTTTGGCTGGTGTATTTGCCGAAAGTCCCACTCCTGTTGCTCTGTGGATCTCTCCCCACGGCATGCGATTTGTTACTTCTTATAAAGGCTCCTCATCAGGCAGAGTTGTGTTGGATACGTTATTGACTTGTTTATCAATAAGTAACAGGGTATCGGCTCTATACTCATCGGAAAACGAGCATCAGAAAATCGTGTAAATTTATATTTATTTCCGTTAATGTTACAAATGTAAAGCGTTCAAAGGTGTTCATTATTTTCAATAATGTCACGGTTGGACACACGGCTCAGCCAATCACATTTAAGGACTGGAAGTAACTCTTTTATGATAAGAGTTATTTTTGCCTGTATCAGTAAACTAATGGAATATCTTGGTGTTTAGATTTAGAGTAGAAAACAACGTGAGTACAAAACTTCCAAGGCTGTTATGTTGGTGGTAGTTTCAGTTACATGGTCTGCAGATGCTGGCAGTAAAATCTTTAAAGGAATTTATATTGATATAGTGCTAATTTCTATTATATTTTAGACATGCATACTTGAATGACATGTTCTATTGATTTTTGTTTTGCAAATAACCTTTTAAGTGGTAGTTTCTTGGCACATTTTCAAGTTCTTAACTGAAGCAGTTTGGTAGCATGCGTTGACTTACATTCAAGTCTTTGAAGGGTGGATGGGAACCCATGCAGGCTCTGGGAGAACATCTGTGAAGCTAATCCACAAGGCCACCCATTTATATTTATCCATTTAACATCACTGCTGTAATTTCTTGTAAACAAAATAGAGAAAAAATAGAGAAAAAGTTCTAGTGGTGAACTAACAGCTAATGTCCATTATATTAAACATGCCGGTATTAAAAGGGTTTTTAACAGAGAAAGGGCTTTGTGTATAATTTACATAAACTTAATTATTTATTTAGTATAGAAACACAGTCGAGTTTTAAGGTCAGCTTTGCTGTGGGATAAAATACTTGGCAGTAAGTTTAATTGAGCTGAACATGTTCTGCTTAAAAGTACATTGCCTTGAGCTCCTTTTGTGAAATCATTTTTGAGGTATTGATCTTTTGAAAAACCAATCAAGCTGTTTACAGGACATTTTGGGTAAATATTTGATTTTATGTTTTTAAAAATGTCGTGAACCAGACATGCTCTACCAACTGCAGTAATAAAACACTGCACTTAATCATTGAATTCGGGTGTTTATTTTTGTCTGGTTGCTACACTTAAGATAATATTGTTAGTGTGGACCGTGTATACTTTTAGCTTTATAGATACAGATTGTGGAAGGCCTTTTTCTGTTATCAAGTAAGGTCTATTCAGACAAAATTGTGTGATTATTGTATGGAAGACCTTGACTGGCTCACACAGGGTCCTGGCCTCAATGCCATCAAATATTTGTGGGGTAAACTATAATAACATAATTGTGAGCTAGACCCAAAATTGGCATCTGAATAATCCCCTGGTTAAACAGTAGCTAAACAGACACACTCTAACATCTGTTTACAAGAGTGTTTGCTGTTGTGGCTTCAAAGGCACCGGGACAGTCTACAATAAGATGTCAAAAATGTGCACATGGGTGTCCTGATAATTTTGTCTGTATAATGTACCAGAATAGCGATAAAAATGTGCAAAATAAATTAAAAAAATAAGTACCTTTTTGCTTTTAACTCCCATGAAGGCATGACATCTCTGTTATTTTTTCAGGAAACAAATCTCAGAGGGAGGAGCTGGACTCCATCCTATTTATTTTTGAAGTAAGTATTATTTTCCTCATGTCTTTCCTCATGCATTGTTTTTTTTTTCCATTTGTCATGATTCTGGAGCTGCTCTCTCTGTTCTAATAATAAAAATGGTAAATTCGCCGATTTTCTTAAAAGTGTAAATATGGTGTGAAATGGTTACAGGAACATTGATTGGATAATGTGGTTTATTTGTCTAATTGTCATCTGCTGATTCAAGCATTTAAGCTTGGTTTCATATCTCTTTTTAGTTCTAAACAAATGCTCTTGTTAAACTTGTTGCTTTTGAACCTTGTTTTATAAAAAGTCAGTTGACAGGTGTTGTAAAAAGTGCTTGCACATTTACATTCATTGTTAGATGGCGATTTATAAAATAGTGAACTAAAACGTTCCATGAAAACATTTTTAAGACTTTTACACCACTGCTGCTACAATAGGATTTAGTTGTAGGTTAGTCCAGTGCATCCCAGTTATATTAAGAAAAACGAATTTTTTTCAAGAAAAATTATTCTTTTGTTGAATGGTGACGCATGTGTTTTATTTATAAATCAAAGTGAAATAAAGTTTTCATTTCTAGATTTTTTTCTTGTTACATTCATTATATATACAGAAGACTAAGTTTATCACTCCTTCAACATCAGTTTGACTCCTTCAACATCAGTGTGCGATGTGGAAACACTGGTCAGGGCTCTGTTTCATCATACAGACATATTGATGCTTAGGCCAGTTTAATTTTCCCGACTCAGCTGATAGTTCTTCTCAAGATCTTCTCCCTGTGACTCAAACCCAGGACCATTTGCTTTAAAGCACCTGCAGCATTTATTAATCTAAATAAATCCACAGTTAAAGAAGGCAATTCTGTCAATCTTTAAAACCTATGATTCACCTGAGGCATAAACAGACTTGATTAACTTTGTAAAGCTGCCTTCTCTTAGTTCTCTTGATCAAACTGATCATTCATCAGAGAATCTACAGTTTACGGTATTTATTACTTTACTGTATTTATACTTTTATTTTCTAGCATTCATCAGCGTAACTCTCCCCGAAGTTGCTGCTGGCTTTTCGGGCATCTTGCTTTGTCTTCAATAAAAACCTTTAACTTTAATTTATTACCATCTGACGTTCTTTTTAGGGAGCAGCCAACTGATGACCTGTTTTTAAACTTTTGAGTCTGGTATGCGTAATCTTCTTGAGAATTTGTGCACTTGAATCTTCTACTTCTGTCTGTGTTTTTGTTTAAGTCTTGTTTGGCCTTGTCTTCTTTGGTAGTAGTCAGCACAATTGTTTGAAAGCTTTGGTTTCTAGCCAGTCTGACACATATAACCTTCATTGTATGAAACAACAATGGATTGACATGTTTAATAAAGCTGCTTTGTTTTCTCCATTCGTGATCCTTATTTCATCACCTTTCTGCTCAGAGATCCTCAGTCTGCTTTACTGAGTCGAGACTGATTTTACTGAACAATATACGCTGTTCCTACACAGTAGCGGATTTAATTAAGAGTTGATTCCTACACTATTTCCAGAAACACTAGGATTATAAATTTAAACAAAAAATAGAATGCAGCTGTGATGAAGTGGGACCAAATGAAAGCCGGAGACAGGATTTTACTAACTCAGTAACAGGCTTCGTTAACAGACTGGTTTAAACATACATTTAAAATACTACTTCTTGCTGGTCGCACCACTCCTGTAGCATTGGGATTTCTCTCCCTGTGGCATGAGATGTTCCAGATTATAAAAGCAACACATTTTCATCAGCAGAGCTGTGGCAAGTGGGTTAATTACCTCTAATCAACATCATTCACTGCTGTTTAAGAAACCATAATGGTATTGTAATGTAAATAGCCACATGGACTTGGGAGTACTGTGAAATGTTATTGTCCCTTAAACACAGTCCACTGAGATCAAGTATCAGTCTAATCTAAAACTGTAGGGTTGTGTAGCTGTCATTCTAAAGGTTGAGGTTTCAAATCCCAAGCCCACTGAAGTTACCAGTGTGTGGAGCCTTAAAGCTGATTGCTTTAGGGCTGCTGTATCATTGCTGACCTCATATTCTATCCTCAACCATTAACATGGGGTACTTGTTGGTCACTTTGGATAAAAGTGTCTGCAAAAGGACCTCATGTACAGTATATACAACCTGTGTTTTGCAAAGAGATCTGCTCTAAGATAGTTGAAAGGTGTTCTGTGCCAAAGTAACGAATTTACATTTCAGTCAATTTTACGTCCCAGGAAAAAAAGAAGAACAAAAAACATTTATCTGTTATTAATGAAACGTGTAACAACCCCGTTCTGGAATGACAAAGAGATGCATCATTGCTCACGGCTGTGGTCTAGATCGGGCTGCTGTTAAAAATGTATGGTCCATCCTGAAGGGGATGTTCAGGCAATGACACCAAGAACAACTGAAATATTACATACAGCAAAAATTGCCTCAGATTTTTGAGTGTGTTGCAGATTTGTTTATATTTAACAAATAATATCGTGGGTGTAGCAGCTCAGTGGTTTTCAATCTGAAGTTTGTGGGTTTAAATCCCAGGTCCACTAATGTCATCAATTGTGGGTCCTTGAGCAGGACCCTTAAACATCATTGCTTCAGGGATGCTGTATCAAACCACTGTTCAGATCCAAACCAAATTATGATACTTGTAAGTCGCTTTAGATAAAAGCATCTGCTAAATTACCAAATGAAATCTAATGTAAATAAAAAAATATATTATTTTGATAAAAAGGTTCAGTTTGTACTTTTGTACAGATTATCATCACTCTTTTAGAAATTAAATATTTATTTAACTGTGATTTGTTAAGAATAAACCAGTAAACCGACAAAGAATTGTTGTTTTTCTGTTGTGGTGGATCAATCGTGTTATTAGTCACATGTGATCAGATGTGTTCTTCAGATAAAAGCCGTGATAATGGCTTTTTAAAGCTATAAATGACAGCCACCTTAAATTGCATTATTCGCTTGCAGCAGCAGAGGGAGCTTTTTAGGCTGCAGGCAACACGCCCATAATATAATTAGGCGGCAGCCAGAGCAGGTTAAAGCCTCAGAGTAACAGCAAACAGGAACATGTTAGCACTTAGCTGCAGTCAGTCAAAGTACTGAATAAACCTTCAAAAAGCGAAGGGTTCCATGTGTTTAAAGTGTTTTTTGCTTATTTATTATTTTTCAATTGTGACTTAGTGTCATGATTTTAATAGCGTATTATGATTTGTGCCATTATGGTCACAACATTGTAATTTGAGCTACTGAATTTACAAAACTGTTACATTTGGAACCCTCAGTACTTGATTCTATGGTAACTGCTTTTATGACAGGAACATGTTGGCATCATTGAGTTAACCAGCACCTTTTTTCATATTATAAACATTCAAAGAAGCTTTTTAACAGAGTCTTTAGTGTAAGCTGGTTGTGGAACAGGAGCTCTTGGTGGATCCATGCTGTGTAAAGTGTTTGAGTTAATGTAGCATGACATGCAAGCGATATCCCATTTCCTTCCTCAACCGTTTCTGCTTCAAATGTATCAACCTGCACATTCTTCATATCACATTGAAGCAGGGTGCTGTTTGCATAGAAACCTCATCCTTTATCCTGAGCTGTCTGTTTTCGTGTTCTGACCATAGAGTACAGGATTAGGATAAAAAATCCTCAGGGTGGGGTGGTATGTGACCCTGTTTTGTAGAGGATCGTCTTTGATGCGGCTGTCAGAATCAAGGATGAGGACCATTGTTCTCTTCCCCTCCTCCTCTTCTAAGCTCTTTGTGTCTGACACCATTTGTGCTACCATTCTGTCTCTGTGTGTGTGTCTTTATGCAATTCTTTATGATGTGAGTGCTAAATAAAGTAAGTTAAGCTTTAGATTTATTTAAAGTAATTTGTTAATGATTATAACTGTGCTCACATTTTGTCTTTTTTTGTTTTTATGCTGGATTTGGTCAGTGGTGTCTATAGTACTGCTACTATAGATCCATTGTGCAATTAATAAACCATAAAAACAATTATTTTTCACGCCCCAAATAGTGGCCCCTTCCTGCTTCATGTGCTCTACTTGGATGTAGGACTGCTGACATTAAAGCCTAATGTCCCAGCCCATGAGATTGAACTTCAGCCAGACAACAGAGTTAACTAAGAAAAGGAGCAAATGTTTTTTTAAATATAACAACTTATTTATTCTTCTAGCTGCTTATTTCAATTATGGTAATGAAGCATTCTGAAACTTATCCCAGTGCTGAAATGAACAAAAGTGGAGAAACAGTCTGGACAGGTTGTGAATTTTTTTACCTTGAAATATGTAGATGTATTAGAATATTGATGTACAAAAGACAATTAAATAGATAAAATAGTGTTTTTTGTATATTAACCTATTAATTTTGATGTTTGATTTTGATTGATAAATCTACTTTAGGAACCCAATGCTTAGGCATCTTAGAATTAAACTCCTGCATACAAGGTGAAAAATGTTAGTCAAAAGAGTGAGTTTCATTCAGGTATTTAAAGCAGAAAGCTCTTTCTCCTAAATAAGCAGGTGACTTCAGAGAACATTTGGAACGGTGGTTGTGGTAGCTCAGCGGTTAGGGTGTTGGGCTATTAACTTAAAGGTTGTGGGTTCAAATCCCAGGTGCCATAATGATACCAATGTGGGTCCCGTCATATCCTGTCATTGTTTCAGGGGTACTGTATCATGGCCAACCCTATGTTCTGACCGTCAAGTTGGGCCATGTGCAAGTTGCTTTCGATAGAAGTGTCTGCTAAATGATTAAACATTAATGCCTCATTTATTTTGAGCAAGAATTGGAATTTATTGCTTGGTCAGCCAATATTTTCTTCCTAAACCTAAACAACAAAATAGGCGAGCAAGAAGGCGGTGTGTTTAACCTTTTGACTAGAACTGTATATATGTAACTTTAAACAGTTTGGTGGTACTTTTGCAGTAGGTCAGGTAATATTTTCCATAGTACCGTGACATCAGATGTATAAGAACACTCCAGAAGCTATATGAAGGTCTGTGGTTGATGTCTTGTTGTGTGAAAAGGTAGAAAGTTTAAAGTGCCCATGCTCTTGACTACTATTAGCTTGAACTACTTTCTTTTACATCATGTTGAAGAAATAATGGATGCTTCCTCTCTGCCATGAGCTCTCTAATAGTGCCTTAGTGTTTGGACATAACAGGCTTTCAGTTTGTTTCACTCTGGCAGGTGCTACACAAACACAAACACACACACACACACACACACACACACACACACACACACACACACACACGTACACACACTTGCATGCACACAAACACACACCACACACAAAGAGCCACTCATAGCTCAAGGAAGCTGAAACAAGACACTTATTTAAATAGCAGCTAACTCTTAAAGTAACAAGCGACTAGGGATGCACCAATTCCACTATTTGTCTGACTAAGTCCAAGTACTTACATTTGGGTACTTGCCAATGCTGATTACCAATATAAGTACTTATTACCACTAAAATAACAGATACAGTGGGTTGCAAAAGTATTCATACCCCTTGAACTTTTCCATATTTTGTCACATTACAACCACAAACATAAATATATTTCACTGGAATTTAATGTGAAAGACCAACACAAAGTGGTATACAATTGTGAAGTGGAATGAAAGTTATACATGAATCAACAATTTTTTTACAAATAAAAAACTGAAAAGTGCGATGTGCAAAATTATTCAGCCCNTTCCACAAAGTATTGACTCAGGGGGGCTGAATAATTTTGCACATCGCACTTTTCAGTTTTTTATTTGTAAAAAAATTGTTGATTCATGTATAACTTTCATTCCACTTCACAATTGTATACCACTTTGTGTTGGTCTTTCACATTAAATTCCAGTGAAATATATTTATGTTTGTGGTTGTAATGTGACAAAATATGGAAAAGTTCAAGGGGTATGAATACTTTTGCAACCCACTGTACAATGACTTTTAGTACCGTTTTAAAAAATGAATTATTTTTTAAAAAGTTACTAAAAGTCACTTTCTCCTCACTTTCTGACTGTTATACAACACACTATATACAACACATTTATCACTGAATTGTGTTTTTCTGACCAAACTATAATCTATAACTTAGTAGATTTTAGTACATACTACTATAGGCAAAAAAAACTGAAATGATATTTTTGAATGGTGGTGGCAGATCCAGAGTTTTTTTTCAATCAGACCTTTGTAAAAAATTGTTATACAGAATGTATCTGCAGGTACTGGCAATTTTAGTGGACAGATACACCAAGGACAGGGCGCCAATCTATCGCTGGGCCCACTCACTCTCTCACACACACAAACACACTCTATATGGGGCAATTTAGAGAATTCAATTGACCTTGATCCATGTTTTTTGACTGTGGGAGAAAACCTGGAGAATCCTGAGGAAATCCACGTTGACACAGGGAGAAACCCCACCCAGATTGGGATTGCAACCGGGAATCCCTTGCGCTGAGAAGTGAACATGCTAACCACTAAGCCACTGTGCTGCTCTCACCTTGTAGCTGTAAAGCTTATTTGTGGTTGTACAGTTTTATAGTTGTTTAGTCTTTACCTAATACTCACAATTGCCTATACTGTGATGGTAAATGACATGTTTGGATGATGGCTTTTTTTTTTGGTTTAACGGTGAAACAATAAGGTGTTAAAAGTACCAGTGTCACACTCACAAACAGCCCACAACACCAGTGTGAAAGGGCATTAAATAACTATGTATACAACTGTATATATAAATGTTCTCTGGCCCACTAACCAACCTGAGTCATCATGACCTCTGAATTAGGAGCACAGGACATGGTTCTTCCCACGATTTCCCCTTTTAGCACTCTCTGACCTTTCACTCAACTAATCACCCTGCGGTGCTGACCCACAGATTGACTTCATAATGAATTGTAGGCTTCAGAATTCTGCATATTTTGATTTTAAGAAGTTTATTTGTGTGCTTGTTAGTGTGTCTACCTACCATTACAAGTATTTATAGTGCAAACATTCTGTTCCACTTAAACAGGCAATATAACACAAACATTACAGTTAAAAAAAATATCTGCTGTGCTAAATTAGGAAATGTATTGTCAGTTCAACAAATAATGAATAATATATTTATTTATGATAAGAATACACAAAAAAAGAAATACCATGATGTATACCCTTTTCTCAAATTCACAGGAGATTTATGTTTTAGTGATGTATCAGTATTTCCTTTTGTAATACTTTTGAAATATATGAATACAGCAAACTCTTAGATCAGGCTTTAATATAAGTGTTTCTGTATCCTTAAGGTTTGATTCTGTCCTCTGTGAACCACACGGTTATTGATTTTGTAGTTTACTTTCAATTATTCCGCTGAAAGACTCAACCATATATTGGTTTAAGTGAATGTCAGGTTTTGATGGAATGACAGCTGATGCATGATGGAGTCCATGAGACCATAAATTCCATTAAATTCTCCATTGCATTTGATAAAAAAGCATTTAGGGTACGGATAAAGGATTTCTGCTATAGGACATCACTACCAATCACCAAATAATAGAATAATATGATGAACTTAAATATTTTAAATATCCATTTTTGGGTTTCCCTGAATACAATAACAGTGAGAATGTATGTCTGTTACATTTTACAAATAATACAAAACAGATATTTTATTTTACATAATTATTATATTTCATTATTTGATTGGTGCATTATTCTCATTTTAGCAGTGGCACTGAGGCGTTTAATTAAACCATAAAGTGCTAGATTAACACAACAAGGCATGAGTCAAACCAAATGTGTCCTGCTGACCTATCACCCAAAGCCCACATCCAAAAGTACACAAGAAGGAGGTTGAGGAGGAAGAAGTGAACTGTTGTAACTGACCTGGAGTCAACCCAGTTAAATTGAAAGTCTTATAGGAGAACCGAAATCTGCTCATGGAAAAAATAAGACACTGCAAATATTCAAGAGCTTAAGGAACTGCGAAAGGAAATGTGAAAGCAACCAAAGCTATACATGTATTTTATTTTTAGATTTTTAAAATAATTTCAAATTAATATAATTAAAAAGTGTTTATAATATAAAAATTCAAATATATAAAATATATATATATAAAATAATTTTGAATTGAAGGCAGTAAAGAAGTCTTAAATATCTTGTTGTTGTTAATAATAAATGTAATATACCATATTTGTATTACATTGCTTTAGTGATAATTTCTAGTTCACTTTTCAGAAATCTGTTGTGTCTTCACATGCAGGACCGAAGGTCAGTAACTTCTCTAATGAGAACTTTTAAGGACTTTGACCAAACATTTACTTATTAAGCACTTATTTCAGCTATAAAAATGTCCTGTAATGCAGCAGTGCATTTTTCCCCTTAAATGATGAACTGGCTGATTTGAAGGACCCGATCCTTTTATTTGCGCCGCTGTCATGTGACAGAACTGGAGCTCTAAACGCTTTCGATATGAAGCAATTGGATTTTCAAATTCAGATGTTTATAAGCCAGAGTTGTGTAATGCTGCTGCCCCCTTCTGGATTACATTGGTAGTGGAGGTTTGAGCGAGTGTTTTATAGGATTGCCTCGTCTGGCAGCTTTCTGGGGCAGTCGAAGGCTGGTGCTGAGGGAAGCAGCCGTGTGACCTGAAGCTTTATTTGATTATTATTACCACTATAATGCGTAATAATGTCTCCTATATTAGCTTCATCTGTGTGTCTGGTAAAATGTTTGCAAATGCTATTTCACCCATGTCCTGTATCCGATTATGCTGAAACACTTGTTCATAGTCGATGACAACGCATAAGTCAATTAAAACATTTGCCAATTAATTAACTAATTAGTGGTTATTAATTTATTTAGTTTTCTATGGATAAATTGCCCATTTTCTATTAAATTTTATACTTCACAAGCAGAATTAATTTATTTAGCTGGATATAACTCTGATTTGAGTTTATGTGAAATGTAAATGTTGCCATTTTCTTTTGAATACAATTATAGTCTAAAAGCACACACAGTTAAGATATTCATTTACAGAATGCGTCCTGATTATGGCAGACAAATAATAAAGAAACTTTCCGTTCCATTCTGTCAGTTGTTTATCAATATGAGCCAGCATCATCCCATGCATATGATTTTAAAACAGTACTCAAATAATTTCTACAGTTCTATTTTCTTCTTTTACTTCAGTGACCTTAGATAATAAACTAAGTTAAAGATCAGCTCAGGGTCTACACCTTTTTTAAGTGTTAAATGATTTAATCTGCAAAAGTGGTGTAAAAATGAATTCACACTCACCGACTGTGGTGTAAAGTAGACTAAAGTACCTGATCATTGTACTTCAGAACTATTATAGTTTAAAGTGTATTCACCCGCCATGGCCGGCGTTGTTTTAAAGTGAAACCCGGTAGCTTTTTCTACCATGTAGGTGTTTTGAACAGTCCTTTCCAAAATGTGTGCTGCTTGTTGACTTTTCCTTTTGAAGTGTTCTGACCACATGTCCTAGTTGGTTTGCTGTTTGCTGTTCACTTAATAATTACAGTGTGTAAGTATTTTATTCAGAGACACCTCTACACACTATAGTGTGTCTGATACACACTATTACCTAAATGTTTAAATCTACAGCTTTGTGTTGTGCTATGTATACATAAGTAAATGTGATCTATGAAAATATGTAAAACATGCAATCGGATCAGCAGACACATCCTGATTACAACAATCTTGTTCAACTAATTACACTTCATTAATAATTTTTTCTAAATAATCTAATTTTAAGTTAATATCCTACTTTGGTCATCATTATCATTCAACAACTTTAGCAGCCTCCTGTACAGAAAAGGTCAACGGCATCATCAAACACTTTCCTGCCCGTTACCTCTGTCACATATTTCACATCCTATTGGTCCATCCTTTTTTTTTTACATCTTTAAGAACCGCCCTCAGTAATATTTCAAAGTACAAATTTCAAACTTGTCAGACTGAAGCATTTTTAGTTATAATGTTAATATTTTATTTAAATAGTAATTATATATTTTTATCCCTTTTTAGTTGTAGTCAAAACATTATAATAGTTGTTTGCTTGACTACACATTTTATATTCAAAAATACATACATTTAAAGAAGGGTGTATCTATCATTAAAGACTGCATATACAATTGTACAACTGTATGGTTAAATATCATATTTGAATAAAAGAGACTTGGATTACATTCTCATTAATTTGCATATTATTAGTTAAAAATATTGTCCTTTTTTGCATACTGTGAATTAAATTTACAAAAGTGGTCAGTAAATAATCCTGCAGAAGAAGCTTCAGTATAAAATATTATGTTGATTGACAGAAAACAAAACACTTTAAGAATGAATGTAAAGCTGCAATCAGAGAGGTGTTGACTTGCATCTCAACTGGCATGCTTTCTAAACCATGGGCCTGCATTCAAGAAGAAAAAGTTCAAGTGAAATTCATGCTTGAAGATGTTTATACTTGTCCTTTTGCCTCTAGAGTGTTTTCTTAGAATAATCTTCTCCCTGGATGCCTAAAAATTTTGCTTTGTGTATAGTCGCTTAGTTACCAAAATGTTGCGGCCAGCCCAGGCTTTTTGAAATTGAAATGTATTTACATATTGATGCAGTTGCTTGTTTTCTGACTTGCGGCTTCTGAAATCGGCAGCCACTTTGGCAGATGTCACTAAGATTCTGCCTGTACTTGAGGGAAGTAAAAGTTCTGAAAGTACTTTACGGATGAGCTCAGTGCTTCTCTAAATCCCTGCTAGGCGAGGGGTTTCAGAGCTGCTGTATTCTCAGTCATGCACGCCATGTGGCAGAAAAGCCAGCTGCGGATCATGTAAATGTGGAGGCAGGCGAAGCTCAGCCAGCTGTAATGCTCCAGCCTTATGCCTGGAGAGCGGTAGCAGATTAGAGTCGGCTCTGGGAACCGGAAACCACTCTGGGCTCTTTGTATGCTGAACTCGTATCCACTTTCCCAGCAGTCACCACTGCTCCATTGGGGGTCCCTTCCTGATGCATTCCTGAAAAGTCTGTCTTGCGGTGCGGACTCCTAAGGTATGGGCTTTAACCGAACCCCCTTGACGTCTATCACCTCCAATAATGCGTCTCCTACTTAAAGGCAAGGACAGGTGCTAATCCTGAGCTGTCCTCCAAACACACAAGCACACAGAGAGGATCAACACCGAGATGTTCCTATGCGCCGTGGCTCATGTGTCAGCACGTCTTGGATCTGAACAGCAGTAAATTAGTCTGACGCGCAGAGGATTCAATGCAGACATGCTGATTGACAGCTGTCAGATGTTTGTACATATTATATGGACTTAGAAGTAGTGATCCATTTCTACTCGACATGTCTGCTCCAGCATGTACTCTGCTGATGTTTTCTCATAATATTGTCTCAATAAAAATATTGGCATGATGTAGGTGATATTAATTACTTGGGTGAACTTTAAAACATAAAATATAAATACAAATATACTTTTCTGTTCAACTATTTATTTCTGATGTGCCATCCTCACCTGCAGGCGTTAAAAAAGCAGCATTGTCTTTTACAACATTGATGACAGGTTTTGGCCTCTGTCCATATTTTTATTTAATAAGCTGATTGGTTCAGTGTAGTAGCCAATGTAATGTTGCCAAAAATGGCTTTTTTCCAAGCAACTCATGCATGTACACTCAAGGCTTTAAATATGTTTTAATGATGATTCAGCCAGTAGAATGATGAAGTGATGAAAGTAGTGGGGCTCTCCTTATTAACATTTCAGTAAGGGTCAAATTGAACTTAAAATAACATAACTCATTGTGACAGGTTTTGAGATTTTGGTTTATGTTTTTGCATTTGCTGAACGGTATCCTGGTTAATGACAGGCCTTTATTTCAGACTTGCTCTGTCAGTAAGTTAGTCTATGAGGTCACTATCATAAGAAAAAAATCTTAAGGCTTTAGGAGAGATATTGTTTTTCATTCTTTTTTTTATTATTTATTTTTTGTTAAATATAACCCCAGGGATCAATTAAGTGTTTTGATTCTGATTGTATTCACAAGTATGGGACTTTTATATTTGAATATATATAACAATATGGATCATTTAACCTTGTAGTAATTATGTTTGATTTAATTGATAAGGTTTTAATAAAGTGTTATTTTTTTGCATAATACAGGTGATTGTGTGTATTATTCTGTAACTCAATTGTAAATGTTTTCTCAGGTTGTGCGCAATAATTTTTTCATAGCGCTGTATATACAGACACACGTGCAAACGAGTGACTGACTTGCTGGCTGTACCATTTGTATTAGTATGGTTATCATAATGATATTATTTTTATTTATTTGCTGATTTATGTAAATATTCATTGGTTATTTTAAAGAATTTTGTGGACGTTTTCAACATTCCTTCGTGTACAGCTTGTACTTGCACTAAATACATTATCATTAGACAGTACAGTATGCTGTCATTTCGTGTGCTGTGAAGTGTAATACTAAGCCATTTTCAACATGACCCATGTTTTAATGGAATGCTGCTGTTTCTGTGACATGCTAACACATGTAACACAGTATTTACATAGTTGAAGGAATCTGCCAACTTGATGCGTTAAATATTTGGTACTGAAAGCAAATCCTTTTTTGCTCCACACTGGACAAATTCCAAATAAAACATTTTATATCTTAGAAAACCTGTTTTCTAAAACCTTTGGAGACTCATGTGGATTTGACCTGATGATGCCTTCAGACATCAGTAGTTTATACATATAGAAGAAGCACACAATCAAAGCATTTCGTTGCAGGTTTATAAATGCTTCTGATTGCACATCAGAGGTTTGACTGAGTGATAGATCTTCATGTGGGAGATGGTGGAAAGTAATTTTTGTTTAAACTCATTCATTCAGTCATTATCGTCCGCTTTATCCTATATTAGGGTCGCGGGGAGATGCCCATCCAGGGGAGAACGTTTCGGGCGCTGGGCAGATACACCCAAAACAGGGCACCAATCTATTGCTGGGCACACACTCACTCACACAGACGCACACACAAACACACTCTATATGGGGCAATTTGGAGAATTCAATTGACCTTGATCCATGTTTTTGGACTGTGGGAGGAAACCTGAAAACCCGGAGGAAACCCACGCGAACACGGGGAGAACATGGAAACTCCATCCAGATGAGGATTCGAACCGGGAATCCCTAGCGCTGAGAGGCGAACATGCTAAAGACTAAGCCACCGTGCTACCTTGTTTAAACTCCTCCCCTCAATATGTTTGGCCAGGAGCATTTAAATCTTAATTAGTTGCAATTCAAAGGTTTGCTAGATTACCGTGTAAGGTAATTAATGGTGTGGATTATAGAAAAGATATAAAAGTTGGTAATTTTGTTGTCAGGAGGTAACAGTAATCAATTCTGTTTCTTACAGAAAATTCTTCAGCTGCTACCAGAGAAAATCAACAGCAGATGGCAGTTTCACAGTATAGGTAAATGTACAAGGCCTGTTCGTGTGTACGTGTGTGTACGTGTGTGTGTGTGTTTATGTGCTTTTGTGCATGGGTGTGCATACATTTGTACAGCATGAACAAGGAGGAGGTTTATAAATAGTGTTTTAATCAGTAATTGTGTTTCTGCAGTTTTATGTCTTTAGTGTGTATGCTTAATTTGTATGTCCTTTATCTTTTAGGTTCTATTCTTAAAAAACTTTTGCACACTGGTAATTCTGTCAAGGTAAGCAAGCAATGGTTTATTTCTTTTATTCCAAACAATATTTGTATTCCTGACAGTAATGCATTTTGCTGATCTGAAAACTGAAATAATTACTTTGCACTGTCACTATATACAGAACAGTGGTTTGAGTACATGTGCATATGCAATTGTTTGTGTAGATTCGCTGTGAGGGCATGCGGTTGTTCCTGCTCTGGCTGCAATCTCTGCAAACTAACTGTGCTGAGGAGCAGTTGCTTATTTTTGCCTGCCTGGTACCCGGGTTCCCTGCTGTCCCCTCATCCAGAGGCCCCTGCACATTAGACACTATCATCTACAGTCCCTTCTTACATCCCCCTGATGGTAAGAGAATACAGATTTGCTTAGAGTAGCTTAGTTTAAAGCAGATTTCTCCCCTGCTGTGTTTGGTGATAATTAAGTTGAGACAAGCGATTTAATACAACTATCACATTTACATAGTTCTCTATTAGGTTCTTATCACAAATTCAAAACAGCAGAATTCTCGTGCTCACAAATTAATCCCCTATTCTCAACTGTTAAGTGAGCTAAAGTCTGGTTTTGATGGACTTCTTATACATATTAATGAGACCATGAAAATATACTTTTTATTTCCTGAAATGATCAGCTTTATGTTTTCTTTGTCTGGTTTATTTTAATACTGAAATAGATACTATAAATCGTAAAGACTTTTTTGTGCAGTGGGTAGTGCTGTGGCCTCATGATGAGAACGTAGTAGTGTCACTTTAATCAATAGGGTTCCTATTTCATGAAGTTTAATCGTTCTCTCCATGTGTATTCGGGTGTATATTGGGGGCTTAGATTTCTTTCACCATACTACTTACATGGACACAAATACTGGAACTCAAATACCTAACATCTACAAAGTTTATGACATCTCATTATAAATCGGTCCCTCTGTTGCAGCTTTAACTCGTCTATGAATAGTAGACTATATTTTATGTTTTATGTCTATTTATCGGGCGGCACGGTGGCTTAGTGGTTAGCACGTTCACCTCTCAGCGCTAGGGATTCCCGGTTCGAGTCCCCATCTGGGTAGAGTTTCCATGTTCTCCCCGTGTCTGCGTGGGTTTCCTCCGGGTTTTCCGGTTTCCTCCCACAGTCCAAAAACATGGATCAAGTTAATTGAATTCTCAAAAAAAATTGCCCCCTATAGAGTGTGTCTGTGTGAATGAGTGTGTGCCCAGCGATGGATTGGCGCCCTGTCCTGGGTCTATTTGCCCAGCGCCCGAGCCGTTCTCCCCTGGATGGGCATGGGGAACCCCACCGCGACCCTAATAGAGGATAAGCGGGAGGTAATGAATGAATGAATGTCTATTTATCAATTCATAAGATTTTAAAATAAGATCTTAGTTATGTTACTTTAATTTTTAGGAGTAATACATCACCGTTAAACTGTTAAGAAGCGAAATGACAGATAATATGTATTTATGGACAAGACAACCATATTAAAATGTATTTGATTTATTTTCCATTTTCCCCCCATTTCTTGACAATATAAAAATTCAAAATCATAATGTCGAAGTACCACACCCGAAGTTGAGTTGATATTGAGTTGATATTTGAGTTAATTGTTGCTAGACATCTGACAGAAGACAAGTGATTGAATCTACAACATGGCAACAACCTTTAACACTCCACTGACACCAGACACCACGAATGCTTAAGGATAAGACTGTCACAGATCAGCCATATCAACACCTGCACTTGTCTGTACTTGAATAAAGCAGTACATTCTGTGATATTTAACTGAACATGAGCAATTTTACCAGAAAAACAAGAGCAACTATTCCCCAGTCTGGTTGTTGAAAGCTAGTAAAGACAAGTCTAAACAGAGTGGTGGCTGCCATGAAAGTGACAGGTGACTGTCCAAAGGATGAAATAGGCAAACAGGTGACTTTTGAAAACCTGTTCTACTAGTGGTCATTTTTATTCATTTGCAAAAGTGATATTTCAATCAACGTTCAAGGTCTGAAAAACTGTTGGGAATAACCCTGGAGGCAGATTTTGAATCGCTTTTTCAATCTGGCCATGAGACCCAAATGAATGTAAATAAATGAAGTAATATGACCGATCTGTTTCGTCTGTCTAGCTTTTATTGAAAGGTCAGATTTTACCTTGTATCCAAGCTTTCATATTCAGCATGAAACTCTGACCCATCACAAGATTTCAAATTGATTCTACAAAGAGCTGAAATGATTTTGCCGCTATTTTCTCTGAACTCTCTTTACTTGGCATCTTCTCTTTGCTTTGGGATGATGCAGCCAAGATCATACCTGAGGAGATAACCCCGCTGGTCCCGGCTGTTGTTGGAGAGAAGGTAGCAGATGACCAGACCTGCTACTTCCTTCAAACTGTGCTGAAGTTCATGGTGGTCCAGGTAAGATAATGGACCAACATAGGCCTGGTTTCTTAGTTGAAAAAAACCCCCACCTGTACAGTATATACAATTTGAAATAACACATGTTCAAGTCCTTTCGGGTGGGTAGGGGGTTACACTTATAAATAACACATAACCTACTTCTTAAAAACTGTTGAGTTGAGCAATTATGTGGTTACTAAACGATACATGTTTATTTGTAGGCAAACAGCCTGGAATGGCTCAAGAAAGAGAAGCAGGACACAGGCTTCAGGTTTCTTTTTACTCTTTTTAAGAAGTACTACCTTCCTCATCTCTTTCCGTCTTTCACCAAGCTGACCAACCTCTATAAGCCTTTATTAGGTAAGTTACAATTGTGTTTGTGCTTTTAAATCTGTTCGTGATGACTGTCACCCTCCTGCGAGAAACTCAGTACATAATTTTAATAACATTGTCTTATATTAAAACATTATTTTATAAATCCTGAACATGTTTATTGTGGATGGTGTTGTTACACTGAGTATATTATCATATCCATGAGGAAAAAGGCAACATCAAGGAAGCTGGTGTCCAGAGAACTTTATCAACTAACTAATTACTAGATTTATTAAATTCTCTGTCATTTACAAAAAGCAGGCACAATGTAAAGAAAAATGAAGTGTGGCTTCAACATGACATACCATGAAATGCACAAAGGCCCAATAGAGTAAACAGGAGCTAAACATCTTTGTAGCAATTGCAACAGCCGCATCGCTAAATGGTTAGCGATGCAAAACAATTAATATATAATATGTTATTAATATGTTTTAGTATTTAGTATATGTATTAGCATGGTTATATTAATATCCATCCATCCATTATCTTCCACTTAATCCTTTACTAGGCTTGCGGGGGGGACTGTGGGAGGAAACCAGCGAATCTAGAAACCCACATGGACACGGGGAGAAAATAAACTCCAAACAGATTGGGATTCGAGCCTGGAATCCCTAGGGCTAATAGGCGAACATGCTAACCACTAGGCCACTGTGCCGCCCGGTTATATTAATATAACCATGCTAATCACTACAGGTTTGCACTTAAAGTGTTGGGGAATTATACAGACTGTGCAAAAGATTAAAGGATGTGCAAATAGCGAAATGTAAAAGAGAAGAAGATTGGGAATGTAAATTTGTAGTATATTTAAGTTGCTGTGGTTGCATACTAAAGCAGGCAAGAGATGTTATTTGGCATGACATGACACAGTGTGCCTGTCTCTCTAAATTTGAAACCTGCTGTTTCTCTAAATTTATTTACAATAATGCACAAACCCAAGTGAGTTACAAACACACTGTAATAAAAATTGCATTTATTGAAAACAAAATTATTAATAAACTGATCCTCCGCGATGTAACGTTGTCCGGTTTTTAATGTAAACATTGATTACTGAGTAACGGAATACTAGCTTAGTGTACTTAAGTTCAATCATTAAGGGTTTCTTTTTATTTGTGTTTCCCTTGATCATGTGATTGTCTTTTTTAATGTCATGCCCTCTCAGTCCAATCTCCCCCTGTGTCAGACCTGCCTCACCACAGACCCAAACCCCTGTATGTGTCAGTGTCACGAAACAACAAGAGCACGTTCTGCACACGTGACCAGTACCTGGCCCCCCGCGTGGCCTTCATCACTTGGCTGGTCAACTTCTTCCTGGAGAAGAAGTACATAAGTTCATCTACAACCAGCACTAAGAATGGTGGAGAGGTGCTTCCCAAGATCATCCAGGTAGGACTCAAAGCAAAAGGTAGCTTTCTAAACTGTCTAACTGCTGTACGTCTGAGCTTAAGAGTAGTTTTTTATGATGTTTGTTTGTTTGACTACTGACTATTTTTGCTAAACATGCTTAACATACTTTTCAACATAAGTTACTAATATTTAGTGCTTATAATAAAACAATAAGGTACAAAAGGGCGTGTATTATTGTAACATTGTATAGATCGCAGGAAAGAGGTGTTAGGCATGAGGCGATGTGGAATGCCTTTACACCTTTGCGCAACCTCGAGTTCCATGGTTTGGTTCATTAATGTATTTATTGAAAACAAAATCATCAATAAACTATTCTTCCTCAACGTAATCTGGTCCGGTTTTTAAAACATTCATTGATTTCTCTAACAAGTAAAAATGGCCATCTAGTGGCCAAATTATAGAACACAATTTATAAACAACAGCTGCAACAGGCTTAGTGCTCATCAGGCATTGGCTTGCCGAATATAACAATCTGTATTTTCATCAATGGTACATGATTTAACATTATGTTTGTGGATTGATACAAATGTGAAGCCCTCAGAGGTGTGTATTACTCTCAATAATGTCACAGCTGGACAAATTAGACAATCAGGTTTAAGGACATAATTAACTGTTTTATAATTAAACAATAATCCACTGAAGTGGGTGTGTTCCACCCCTCACTTGAGGGCAAGCTCTGTTTCTGATTTCTTTATTCGATTTAGACTGCTGCTGTGTTTGATTTGAGCCCATAAACATGGCCAAGCTTAATTTTGTACTGCAGATATGGTTTTAGAATATTGATTTCCAAATGATGAGGCAAGAAGTTTTGATGTGCCACTCAAAGCCATGAATCAATGTTATAATGGGTAACGTACACCAAAAGAAGTTAATTAAATTAATGGATCTACTTAACAATCAAGTGGCTGTGTGCACGTTTTGATCCTCTGTTAGCAATTAAATGCAACTTGGATGTCTTCTAGGCAACATTTAGTCAACATTTACATAACCATGAAGTCTTCCTTGTTAATCAAACTTACTGCACCTTTAGTTGTGAACTCAGTTTTTATTTCTGTTGATCTTATTGAAATTTTAATGATATTGGTAAAGAATGTGTGCTACAGATCATACATATTGTGTGTCGGTGTGTGTGTGTCGGTGTGTGTGTGTCGGTGTGTGTGTGTCGGTGTGTGTGTCGGTGTGTGTGTGTGCGCGTGTGTGCGTGTCTGTTTGTGTGTGTGCGTGTCTGTTTGTGTGTGTGTGCGTGCGTGTCTGTTTGTGTGTGTGCGTGCGTGTCTGTTTGTGTGTGTGTCTGTTTGTCTGCGTGTGTCTGTTTGTCTCTGTCTGTTTGTCTCTGTCTGTCTGTGTGTGTCTCTGTCTGTCTGTCTGTGTGTCTGTCTGTGTGTACCAGACTGTTACTGCAGGCAGTAGCAGTCAGGAGAAGAGTAGCGAGTTGGAGCCCAATGGCCCGACAGAGCAGGAGAAAAACCACTCAAACAGCAGCACTCTGTCCGACCGGAGAGGCAGCAACTCCAGCATGTGTAGCATTGAGGAGGAACACCGCTCTGTTTACGACATGGTGCACTGCATCCTCCTCTCCACGCGTGAAAATGTCAACTTTGTCAATGAGGTCTTCCACCAGGTCTGCATTCACACTTACTATTCATTTCATCTCACTATAACTGTGATGAGTGAACGTTTTGTGCTGCAGTGCCGCCATCTAGTGGCTAAATTTGGCATTAAGCTCATGATAAGTTCTTTTGATGCACAAAATATTTTTATTTATTAGTTTTAACTTCATTTTAGCCCTCAAATTTTTAATAAACAACATTTTGGTCAGGTGAAAATGCTGTCCTATGGAAAGTCTGTTGTCTGTTCTTCCAAATCGAACCGAGTTTATGCCAAGACCTCAGATTTCCCAAGCAAGGCGCCTAGCTCTGCGTCGTGCTTTTATGAGGGGTACTTAAGTTGGGTATCGGCTCCTATAGACCATACCATGGGTGTCAAACTCAATTGCACCGGGGACCAAAACTCAAAAAACACTTTAGGTCACAGGCCGAACAGGATAAATGCACTAAAAGTAAATAATAGTATATAACTTCAAATGCTGTGCATAAAAAAAATAAGAAAAATTGGTCAAAATTATTCAGGTTTCTTTGCTCTTGGGCCATTTTAGAAAAATAAGGCCTCGAGTTTGACGCCTATGTCCTTAATAGACTGTTTGTTGAGATAAATGACAAAGGTTTGTTAAAAGTTATTTACATTATACCTGTGACACTACACTATATATGTTACTTTTGTTGTAAGTTAAATGCAGTGGAGTTCTATGGGTAAGAGTCATTGTTGGTAAAGGTACGTTTAGTGTCACTGATAGCTCAGTAATGTCAGAACACTTTGCATAATCATGTGGTATTGTTGTCCCTCAGGCCTTCCTGTTGCCGTCCTGTGAAGCGTCAGCCACCCGCAAGGTGATTAAAGTGTACAGGAAATGGATCCTACAGGATAGGCCCAGCTTCATGACTGATCCTGTCAAAACTCAACAGGATGAGGAAACAGAGGAGCAACCGCAACCTATTGAGATTGATACGCACTCACAGGTAATGCACAATATAATAAAGCACAATACATATTTCAACTATAATCTAAGAATTTAGGTGTAAATATGAGGTTTGCAGTAACTAATGCAGAAAAGCAAATGTGATGAGTAGCTCTAACATCCATTGCGTTTGGTCTTGCAAGCACTTTGTAACTTCTGTATGAGATACAGAGAAGTTTTAATTTGTTGGATGTGTCACTCAGTTAATATTAATAAGTGTGTACACTACCAGCCAAAAGTTTTAGAGTAAATTAATATTTACTTTTGTTAATAACATTTTACACAATTCAGGTCAAGTGGATAATCTAAAATGGTACAAAAGAACCAAAGTTTTATTAACTGATGAATCAAAAATTTGATACATCACGCAGGATTTTTGTAAGCTGTGTAGGTGAAAGAATGGTTGCTTGATGTGTGGTGCCAAATGTAAAACATTAACGAGGGAAGTGTAATGGTCTAATGCTTTTTTTGTTGAATTCAGTGAGGGCAATTTGCACACAATGACTGAACACGGATGATACGCTCTGATGTTTGACTAGTTGGTCAGGGGTACATATTACAGCAAAACAATGACCCAAAATATGTGGGCTCGTGCTTGTGCATGAGCGTTCGCCTGAGTGTGTATATACACACACACACACACACACACACACACACACACACACACACACACACACACACACACTGCAAAGAAATCATGTGTGGGTTTGTGCCACACATGATTTCTTTACAATGCAAGATAAATTCTGACAGTTTTATTGGGTCCATTTTAGGAGACTCATGGACACAAGAGGTCATCCAGTTGGGGGCGCACTTACTCCTTTAGCAGTGCCATCAGCAGAGGTTGTCTGACTGAAGAAGTGAACCACAACGTGAAGGCTGGTGTCCAGCCTACCTTACAAGTAATAATTACATTTGTTAGATTTGTTATTTGCTGGAAGTTTGATTAACAAACCTGTTGTAAAGGTAACCTGCACTTTATTTTAAACATTACAATAATGCCTTTTTTATGTTACAGGTCTTTCTGACAAACTCTGCTAATGTGTTTCTGCTGGAGCCATGTCATGATGTTCCCAAACTGCTGGAAAACCAGGTGGAGGTCTGCAGAGCTGTGCTCAGCATCTACCGTCACATGATTATGGAGCAAAACATGACACAACAGACCTGGTACAGAAGCCTTTTACATTTTGATGTATTAAATTTTAATTAGGTGTAGCACCACGGTGAATGTACTGTATGAGTTTATACTGTATTTTTTGTATTTGATCTGGAATGTCACAAGAATTTGATTTTGGTATATCATTTACAATTGAACATGTTTTTCTACCAGAAACGCATCAACTAATCTAAAATCCTAAAATTTATCCTAATACAAAAAATCAGGACCAATGTTTTAATTTTAGTACTGTTTGTTTATTTGAGTCATTTCTCATTGTTGAGATTCTCTAAGCAACAAACTAAACTCATAGGCCACATGCTGAATTGTTATAGGGAGCAAATGCTGCAGGTGTTGCTGAGAATCACTGAGGCAGTAATGAAGAGGTCTGAAGATGAACAAAGAAAAGATGTTTTTTCCCAAAATCTGGCCAGTGTTGTTTTCAGAGTGAGTCGGGAATTCTTGTTTTCACATCCTGTGGTTTAATGATGACCGTCTGGTGTTTAATAGGCCAATAAAACTCAAAACAGTCAGGACAGTTGTAATTGTGACATTTCTGTTTTTTTCCCCCAGACCATTATTGTAGCTTGGGTCCGGGCCAATCTGTGCGTGTTCATTTCTCGTGAGCTGTGGGATGATCTGCTGGCAGTCCTGTCCTCTCTTAGCCACTGGGAGGAGCTGGTGATCGAGTGGGCCAGCATCATGGACTCTCTGACTGTCGTGCTGGCTCGCTGTGTCTACAACCTCGACCTCAATAACCTTCCACTGGACAAACTATCTGAGCAGAAAGAGAAGAAGCAAAGGGGCCGAGGTATCCCCCCCCCCATCCACACACACACAGACTAAAACTAAATAACGTACCTCACACACACACACACAGTCCCAGAACCACTGAAGTTACTAATATTGGTTATTAAGCAATGCCTTTAACCCTCATTGCTCCTGGAGTGCTGCATCAACCCTGTTTTCTGACACCATCAAGTTGGGATACTTGTAAGCCGCTTTGGAGAAATGTGTCCGCTAAATATCTAAATGTAATGTAACAGAACTGAACTGCCTCCATCCCCACCAGAAACAGTGCTGCTAAAAACTGTATAGTACCAAGCTCTGCACATTATTCCCATCACACCCATTCAGTCTGTACTATATAAATACTATGTCCGACATCCTTTTCGCCGCAACTGCGCTGTCCTGTTCTTTAAATTGTCTTATGTCTGTCGTATTTATTTGACACCTGTAGCTTCATGTAACACAGTTTGTTGTCACGTTTGCACTTTATCAAGTTGCACCACGGAACGTAATTTCATTCCATAAAAGATATGATATGCCTTTATTGGTTCCATGATGGGAAAATTAGCATTCTCAGCAGCAAAGTGATACATCTTTACATCAAAGTTTAAAAGATACATCTAATATATGTATTAAGAGAGGTAATTTTAAAAGAAGAAGAAAAAAAAAATATATATATATATATATACAGTATATAGAAATAGAAATCAGTATATAGACAATAAAATTTAAATTCACAATTATGTATAGTACATAATATATAAAACACTATAAAGGACAATAGATTGCACAGCAATGAAGTGTGACATGATGAATTTACTGGGGTGTGGGTATGTGGGTGTGGGATTGAAGACGGTGTGGTAGCTCAGTGGTTAGGGTGTTGTTAGCTCAGTGTTGGTAGCTCAGTGGTAGGTATTGCTCTGGGGCACTGTATCAACCCTCTGTTCTGATCTAACTTGAAATACTGAAGTCACTTTTGGTTAAAAGCTAAATAACCCAATGTAATGTAAATGTACTTTTTCTTAAATGGAATCATAGTAAAAGCCTCTTAACTTGACAATTCGTTCTCTACAACATTTAAGAAGATCAGACCTGTTTGACTCTGCAGGCTATTCAACTGTCAGTCCAAACCTTCATCCTCTCCCGGCTTGACTGCTGCGCTGCATGACTTGCTGTTCTTACAGCCTGCTTGAACAAGCCTCTATATCTGATTCAGAACTCTGCAGCTTGTGTAGTGTTTAATCAGCTCTAGAGTCCATGTTATTCTACTACACTACAATCTGCATTGGCTTCCCAGAGCTGCCCACATTTAATACAAGGCCCTGACTCAGGCCTACAGGACAATCTCTGCATCTGCATCCTCCTTCTCACACACTATTTTCCAATATTTTCTCACACATTACATTACTTTTATTCATGTAGCAAACGCTTTTATCCAAAGCAACTTACAAATGAGAACAACACAAGTCAGTAGTTATGAAGAAAGCCAGCTGCACTGTAGAATAATCAAACCTGATCGTTATATATGTTGCTGCACCCCCCCTCTTTTATTTTTTTTATTTCTTTCCACCCTGGCATATTCACTGCACTCTAGTGATGATAGCCGCCTGTCACCAGTAAACCTTACTGGGAAAAATTTAGGGACAAATCCTGTGTAATTAATGGTAATTGGTTATTTTATATATACATTGTGTTTATGTAAATTCCAGTTTTTATTAATTTATTTATTCATATATTATTTGTATTCATTTTTCTTATAGTAACAGAGATTACCTTTTTACATTAGATGTATCCCCAGATGTATCAAAGGTTATTTCCAAAATCTTAATTTTGCTTATTCTCATGATTGGTCAATTAGCTCAGTAGCTGGGTTTTAAACTAAACAGTTCTTTATAGGGTAAATTCTTCCGTTTTTATTCATAAATTGTGTATATAATTTGTGCAGGAGGGATACAAGATTCTCAGAAGTCAACGGCAGTGGCGCGCTCGTTCTCGCTGAGCTGGAGGAATGCAGGCGAGCAACCCGGCGCACAAGAGCCCATGCGCATCCGCAGTGCCACCACCACTGGAGCTCCGGCTGTGGAGAAGGCCCGGAACAATGTCCGACAAAAAGCATCTGGTCAGAACTCCACTTTCATTTTATTCTCATTCCTGCATTTTTCTCGAACAGCAGTTTATTTTCTGCTATTCACATCTCTTTCCTTCTATTTCTTATAATAAGCATTTGATAATCTCTAAAATTAAAGTTTCTAAATCATAGTAAAACAAGAGAATAAACTACAATTATCATATTATTTTATTTTATGATTTTGTTTTATCATTTTGCCAAATACACTGATCAAAATGACTTTGCAGCAGTAAGGGGATGTCTATAAAGATCAGAAGTCTGTTAGTGTAAATTATATATATTATTGATTATTATTTTTTCATTAATTGATATGATATAGTAATTGAGTTTTAGATAAATAACATTTATTCATAATATAAAAGATTAAAAATTGCATTATTACTTTATTAACCGAGTGGAAATATATCTTAATTTTATGTACAATACTCAGAATTTTAAGTCTCTTTATTTAAAGCACTTAAAAGGTACAGTTTCATTCTGATATTCAAAACACTTATGAACTTGTCTGTCCGAATAATCTAGCACTGTCATTGCTCATCCTTTTTTTCAAACAGCAGAACCTCATTAGGTGCCATTCTAAACACTGACTGACTTTTTTCAATTACATTACCCTTTAGTATTAAGGACCATCATACTTGAATCTTGTTTGTAACATATTAATAAATGCACAACTGATGTAACTTTAAGAAAACCTTTTACTCTTAAACGGGAGTTCTGATACTTAAATCCGATTGGCTGAGCCGTTTGTCCAGCCGTGACATTATTGACAATATTGCACACCTCTGACAGATTCACATTCGTATCAATTCATGATCTACAATACATTACATTTACATTTAGTCATTTAGCAGACGCTTTTATCCAAAGCGACTTACAAATGAGAACACCACAAGTCAGAAGCCATTAAGAAAACCAACTATACTGTAAATTCATCAAACCTGATTGTTATTCGATGCTGTACATATATATATATACAATAAATTTAAATCATTGCAGCTGCATCGAAGAAGGTGAAGCAAAGATAAATATAAAAACATATTAATAAAGAAATGTAAAAAAAAAAGCTTTAAAATGTACAAACTTTGGTATTTTTTAACTGAGAGAAATATATATTGCACTTGCTTGTACTGTGTTTTCCACTGTAGCTTGTGGTTGACTTTGCTTTGTTTCTTTCCCTCTATTCCTTTCCCTTTCTGTGCTCATTCATTGGTTAGCTAAGCGAAGCCAGTCTATCAGCAACTGTGTGCATCTGTACGAAGCTTTGCCGGCCACTAAGAGTGTGCCAATGCTGCTGCACACTGTCAGCTCTTTCTTGCCTGGTATCTCTCACAACTCTCATTGCTCTCACAGACTCTCAGGTAACTGTGCTGTTTGTTTCTGAACTTTCTTCTTTTTTTTCTTACTCTTCTTAGTTAAGTATTCATCCTGAGCTCTGTATATATTATATTATCGTGTCGTGTGTTTGTCATGTCTCGTGTGTGAGTGTGTGTGTGCATGTGCACACATGTATACACAATGGAAACTGTGCACATGACAAAGGTAATGAGGTTACAGTAAGACATTTCACAGTTAAAGAGAGGGCACACCTTCTTATAATTGAATTCTGAAGTCCTAATTAATGTTTATACTCATTCACCTAATGTAGTTAATGCAGTTTTTATTCTTTTGACTTTGTGAGAACAGTACACACACACACACACACACACACACCCGACTACACCTCCCTTCTTCTAAAGACATATCTATTTTATTTGTTTTATTCCCTTAAAAGTTCAGTTTGTAGTTCTACAATTGCTTATTTCAATGCATACTTTATTAGAACTATATATATATATATATATATATATATATATATATAT
>JAFMOD010000470.1:1522214-1610831 GCA_019802435.1 Corydoras maculifer | reverse complement strand
ATTGTTGATTCATGTATAACTTTCATTCCACTTCACAATTGTATACCACTTTGTGTTGGTCTTTCACATTAAATTCCAGTGAAATATATTTATGTTTGTGGTTGTAATGTGACAAAATATGGCAAAGTTCAAGGGGTATGAATACTTTTGCAACCCACTGTATATATATATATATATATATATATATATATATATATATATATATATATATATATATATATATATATATATATATATAGCAATTCCATTATTTTTCAATATTTTAAAATAAATAAATTACTCATTCATGCTAATTCTGCTTAAACATCATTTATTTAATAACTGTTATGTATACATTTTCTATTATTAAAAACACTAATGTTTGTATTTTTTTTTTTTTTTTGCACGTATGGAACTATTTTCAAGTTGTGGTTACACTCATGAAACATATAAACACTAAAGCAGTGTGAATATTGTCCAAGATTTTGGTCCAGATTATTAAATTAGTTCATTACTAATGTAATTACCAGAGCTGTTTGTATTCTGTTGTACTTCGATTCTTTATTGGAAGTAAAGATGATATTTGTCCACAAACATTTAGCTATTTAGTGTACTTTTCCCAATTGCATACCTTGTGTCACATACTGTAAGCTTCAGTTGAATTATTTAAAGACCAGTACTGTGCTAACATATGTATGCTTACCATAGATGTATGTATGCTTACCATAGATGTATGCTTACCATATGCTTACATTTAGATGTGACCAATAGATGGCGCCAATAGTCTGTATCTTTAACACAACTTTGTCGTGTTGATGGACTGTTTTAATCTCGATTATCCTCTTTGATTTTTATTTATTTATATATGTGTGTATTTTTTACTTGTATTGTTTGTTCACAATCTAGTGAAACATTGTTTTTGCAGCTGTACAAACTTGACCGCAACACAAATTCATTTTACACAGAACTGAGTCTTCTATTTATTCGAGCAACAGTTTATTGGGTTTTATTTGTATTTCCTTCCTGTTATTTTTTTCATTGCTGTATTTAGAATTTTCATTCAAATTCCATTATCTGTTTATAACCTGATAAGCTTACCTTTTTAGATATGTTTTCAAAACATATCATTTGTATGTAATTACAATATGTAAGTACAACATTATTAATAACTGGATGAAAAAACATACTTTTTTTATACATATTTTTTTACCTGGTACAGGTTGGTGTAGATCCTAATTAAATGCTGCTCAATATGGCACATATTTATTAGGTACTGTTCAGATTGGAGCCTTGTTATTAAGTACTGGCTGAGGAAGAACGTTTGTTATGATGTGCTAGTCAGAGTAGATTTTTGTTATCGCACATGCCAGAGTAAAACAATGCTATTGCTATAATATAGGTCTTATTAAATGCTCCAGTCCATTAAATGAGTCCAGGAAGCCTTATCAAACAAAAATTGCCAAAACAGAATGTTGTCATTAAGTAATAATCAGATTAGAGCATCATTATTATCTTCAGTTTTGCTAGAGAGGAACCTTATAATTAATTATCTATCAGAGAATAGTTTTTTTTTTCAATATGAGCCAAATTACAGGCTTACAATCAACTTTAAAGATAAAATCTTATTTTCAAATAGTAGCAAGCATAGAACCTTCTCTAGTACAGGCCAAAATGAAACCTCATGATCAAATAGTGCTCGTGTAGAATCAGAGTGGAATTGTAGTATTAAGTATTCGCTGAGGTTATGGCATGTTGCTGGCCAAAATTAAAACCATGTTATTAAAAACTACTCAGCAGATTATAACCTATCCTAGAATGTTGACATATACAGTAATTTAAAGCACCGACTTTGATCATAATTTGAGGCCAGACTGGCTCAGTTGTGACACTTTTTTTACACCCCGAGACCTGTAGTATGTTCCTTGCTGAGTCTGTTGTCTCACTCTTGTTCCATAACTCACACTAGTGACCCTCTAGTGAGCTTTGTGCTAAGTCTTAAAATGATCTAGAGGGAGCTGCCAGAACAGCGAGATGTGTAGGTTTGGATATACACATTAAAACAGATTAGCATATAAAATGTGTTTATTGCTCCACTGTCCAAATACGTTTTTTAGTTAATATATAACCCTGCTTAGCTGTATGTTACTGCAGAAGGCGATAAGTCAACAAATCAGACAGACGTTGGACAGATCCATGCATTAAATGGAAATGAATCAAAAACACGCATTTCTCAAAGAACAAAATTTATCCCATCTTCTCTTTTGTATTGTATAAGTTGACTTAAAGTCGCAAAGCAAATTTTTGAGTTCTCAGTTCACATTGCTGTTCTCCTGCACTTTACTGTCTGTTGTTCTATTGTCCCACCCATCACCCCCAGATATTCTTGTAGCTTTTCATTACAAACTGCATTCTGATTGGGTTTGCTGTATTTACAGCCAGATAATGGAACCTCTTTGGCAGAATTGCTGCTTTCTCCAAAGCATTCATTTTGAGTAATCATCCTGTAGTTTTATGCTGGTTAATTACTACTACTTGCTCTGCATGGCAAAGGTCAATTATTGCAAAATGAGTGCAAAATGTCTATGTGAACTTGACGCTTCCACCAATTTTACTGCCTAACCTCAGCAGGATCTTTTTCATTGTTTTGTTTTTGTCATTGTTGTCTGGATTGCATAGTTTCCTCTGTTTCTATGTCAGAAGATATTTTATATATATATATATATATATATATATATATATATATATATATATATATATATATATATATATATATACACACGTATATATACGTGTGTGTGTGTAGCAGTAGTGTTAAACACATTTCACAATTTTTTTTAAAATGTAGGATGTGAAATCTTTCATACAAACCAAATTTTATGTATTTGTGTATTTATTTATGTGTGTGTTTGTATCTCCGTTGGTAGACTTAACATTAATTAGCCAATTGTAAAGTGGCTTGGACCAATTTTTTTCCCTTAACAGAAAAAATTAAATAACTCTTTTTTTTCCTTTTTGGCAGGATGTATTAAACACAATGATCAGGTGGTGTTCGCCACGTTTTTTCTTCCTTGGTCTCCCTGGATTCACCATGCTTTTGGGCGACTTCATCACTGCTGCTTCTCGTGTCCTGAACAATGACACAGTTGAGGTATTCTAGTCCATATATAAATATCTCCAGATTAACATAATGAGCCTCACATTCTTTGAAATGCTTCCATTTCCCTTGTCACGTTACAATAAAATTTTCAAAAAGTAATGCTATTGAAACTTTGCTGTTAATGATACCATGTCTATTTATTTTTATTCTAATGCATAGCTATAAATGCTTTAGTAGAACTAATGCTCAACGAAATAAATCTCGAGATTACATTACACTGGATGCTTAATCTACAGTGAGAAGGCAAACTTGCTTATTAGTTATGCCACAGGATTGCCATGTTTTATAAATAATAGTATTACTTTTTTCTATTAGTGGTATTAAATTAATGCTTTAAATTGCATATCATGAATATCTTCTCATTTAATAAAATGTTACATGATATAATCTATTTTATAAATTTTTTTTTTTTTTTTTAATTTCTAAAGGAGAAGATAAATTTTAAACAAATTTTGTATGTGAACAAGCCCACATTTTGTCCTTTTAGTAACATTATATTTTGCACTCACTTAAGTGTATGTCCCTTTATGATGATCAGAATATCTATAATGACTATAAAAAAAACGCTGAAATAAATGAAATACATGATCAGGTTTTCTTTGAAGAAAAATCATAAAACTTAAAACAACAGCATCGAATTAGTTTGATGGTACAGTGAGTTGTAATAGAGAAAGTGCGCCTCTGTTGTTACCACTCCACCCATAAAACACATGATCTTGCGCTATGTATTTCTGAGTAAACCAGTCTTGTCCTCCATTCCTCCCTTTGTAATTGGCTATCAGCCAATTGTGATCTAGATTCACACCTAAACAATCACCATTAAAAGACAGATTTAAATTATTTAAAAACAGGTTATGTTTTATCCCATTTTTATTATTATCTTAAGGTTAATACTCTAGTCTGATCAGCCTCCTTATTACAATATAAGAGTATTACCAAAATGATAACATTAAAACTGTTGTTTTAATGTAAAATCTTCACCTGTTTTGAACCTGCTTTTTTGAATGCATCTTTAAATAGTCCCCAAGGATTGAAGCTCAAACACTTCTCGGTTCTCTGGTCTGCTTCCCCAACCTGTATCAACAAGTCCCGTCACTGCAGTCCACTCTGAAATCTCAGGACATTGCTGTCGGTAAAGATATTAAGGTAAAACCTGTTGTTTATAAACCTCGTAGGCTAATGTAATGTGTACATCATGTGTTTGTTTTTGTACTTGTGGTTATGAATGCTGCTTTCCTTGCTTTCAGGACCATCTTGTGAACATTCTGCTGAAGACCGCACGTGAGGAGCCAAGTGAAGGAGCCAGGTAGAGTTAAATAACTTACCTTAGGTTGATTAGTTTAGTTAAAGCAACGAGAAAGAGACAATGTTTTTTTTAAAGCAAGAACCATGCCAATAAAACCAAAAACTATTAAGAGAGCCACTAATAAATTATCTTACACACACACACACACAAATGCAAGCACATAGTCACACCAATGGCTATTTTAGCTTTATACATATAATTACTAGCATATTTTTGAATAACATTAAGTCCTATGCAGACATTAGGAGAACATGCAAATTTAAAACGCCAAGGACCTTGTTCATGCCACCCACTTTCAGTCACTGGCTTTTTCTACATTTACAGTTATTTAGCAGTGACATTCAGTTAAATGGCTTTTTTGTGTTTACAACTATGGTCTCTTATCAAAGTTTGGAACGATATATAAAATAAAAAAAAAAAACATTTTTTAATGATATATAATGTTTTGTTGATTTTTTTGAAGGTTCTGCAAATGTCCTTATAAAAACGTATTTGCATAAGGTGCATAAGGTTCTGCAACTCTATGAATATTGTTTTTATAAAATTGGACCGATTATAATAATTAGATATACAATCGTCCTTCGCAGTTCACAAATTGCAGCTTCACTGTATCTTGGGTGTATTATACATAAACAAAAAAATGAAAGTGCATTGAAAATAAAAATGTGGTTGTTCTCTGTGGAAGATGCATCAACATAGTTTCATTTATTACCTCAATTAAACGTGGAATTTGACCAGGAATGGCCAAAATTTTCTTCTAGACTGCATATGAAATGAATGATTTGTCAAAATCAGTAGGCATTGCTTCACTAATAAAAACTTTGCTGCATCAAAGTTGTTGTAAATGTACAATCAATTACATATCCAGCAGTGTGCGCTGAATATCCATTCTTAAAAATGAAGAATCTCCTGATTCCCTTAGAACAAAATTGATCTGTCTTCTTTTAGCTGAGTAACGTTCGATATAAGCTGTTCTAATAGAAACAGAACTCAAATCCGCTTTTGTGCCTCCTCCTGTTTCATTAACAGCAACCGATAAACTTCTTTCTGTCCTGTTCAGTTTTAATTTATCTTTATATAATTTATCTTCAAAAACGCATACGTAATACTGTAGATTCATTTGTAGTAGTGTTGTGATAATGAGTCAGTTTAGTCTAAACATGTATTTGTGATTTTAGGTGTGTTGCTATCTGCAGTCTGGGTCTATGGGTTTGTGAGGAACTTCAGCAGGAGAAGATTCACCCTCAAGTGTTCGATGCCATCAATGTGCTGGGTGTCACATTAAAGGTGTGTATGTGTTGTTTTGGCGTGAAGCTTGTAGTTTATTCAGATGTGTGTGTGTGTGTGTGTGTTTACACGTGATTAGTGGCATACCAGGACTGGACAATAGAGCACTCTGCTGTTCCTCGTTCCCTGTTTTTGAGAGCCCTAAAAAGTGCAGGGACATGGCGCAATCATTTCTAGTCCACTTACTCTAAAATGATGCATTCCAATTTAAGCTTTTTTTTTTATATAATGCCCTCTCCCACCCCAAAATGAATCATTTTTTGTGGGCACAACTTGACATGGAGCTTAAATGAAAAAAAAATTCTGAGCTAGTTGGAAAAGGAAGCCTTCTTTTAAAAGCACTAAAAGCTAGTGCTGAATTATTTGAGCATCTTTGACCTTCAAGTTCCAAAATGTAAATAATACTTTTTACAATAAAACCTTGTCTTAAAGGAGACTTACAATTTTTTTAAACCTTCATTATCATTGGCTGATATCTGCCTTGTCATGATTCCTATTAAGGTAAACAAAAAATTTACTGTTAAGTTTTATAATATCCAAGAATAACCTATAGACATCCCAAATAAAGCTTGTTGGAAATTATGTCATAAATAATTGCTGTGCAGTGAAACACACATACACACACACACACTGGTGAAATGAGTACACATGCCCGGAGTGGTGGGCAGCACTGTATGCATCGCCCGGGAAGCAACTGGGGTTAGGTGCTTGGTAGGACCGGATCGAAACGGAGGCCAAGGATGGTTCCTTAACCACAAGCCTGTGTGTATGTGCGCGTGTTTGTGTGTGTGTGTGTGTGTGTGTGTGTGTTTTACCAAAACTGTTAAGTAACTGATACAAATTCAACCCTGGTGGCATGGTGCATTGTATTCTTTTAAAAACAACAGACATGGTTCTGCATGGCCTTGTATTTTATTTCTTAATCACTAGCATTTTTCTCACCTTTTCATTGATGAAGTAAAATCTGATCTAATTATATAAAATATTTTTTAGTTGTTCTCCAAATTGCCCTGTATAGAGTGTGTATTTGCCTGTGTGAGTGAGTGTGTGAAACTATGTCCTGTGTGATCTCATTAGATTTATTTTTTAACAGATGTGGAGTCGGACTCTGGCCCTGCATAGTGCCCATGTGATTTGCAAGTTACTGAATATGTGTATTTCTTTATGATCTTGGAAGTGGATGAGGGTTGGTGTACATATTTCCAGGACAGCATGAGTACATAGCCATAATTGTCTGCTATCATGTGGTCTAATGCAGACTAATTGATTCACTCATTCATTGCAGCACTCAAAGCTTTTACTGGTTTATCAATTTTTCTTTTTGCAGTGAAAGTAAATCTTTGGCAAGTGCCTTGAGATGAAGAATGAAAACAAGCCAAGAAATGTACAATACTAAAATATTAAT
Organism: Corydoras maculifer; assembly: GCA_019802435.1. NCBI lineage: Eukaryota > Metazoa > Chordata > Actinopteri > Siluriformes > Callichthyidae > Corydoras > Corydoras maculifer. The sequence goes on along the minus strand of JAFMOD010000470.1, from coordinate 1,603,697 downwards.
TACTGGAACTGTGAAAAAAATCGGTTTAGCGAAACCTTTTAAGCCACCTGAAGACCTGTTGACAAGATTATACACAGCAAAGTTAGGAGTTGTCTGCTGTAGTCTGCTGAATATATTAATGATTTCATATGTGATTAAGTAAGAATTAAGCAGGCTATTTAAATTTTAGCAACTGTAATTAGAGCTGCAGCAAACAAAAAAAAAATTGCCTGAAGCGGAAACTAAACAAAAAGAAACATTTGGCAGGAGACAGTATTTCATTAATTTACCTTTTTTTTTTTCTTCTTTTTTTTTCCCTCTGTTGCATTAATTACATAGGCTATATTTATTTTTATCTAGCTTTTCAAAGGAAAAAATTATCATTACCTGCAAAAATGTTTTATATCCGTGTGGACAAAGCACAGCATGACTTCAATAAATTGTTAAAGAAAAGGCTAATAATCTGTTTTCACCCTTTAAAAGTAAAAATTAAATGACAATGGGACAAATTAAGTCAGTAAAACAAAATAGTTTTATTTGACTTGCTCTGCTTGTAAATTACCATGTCACTGGATTACTTATGTAAATAAATTAATAAAAATAAGTGTTTTATTTGCCCTTTAATTAACCTGCAGCTATATGACTGTAGGTCTACACAGTGACATGATTCAGGTTCAGGTACGAAGAGAATTACTTTAAGCATTGTGTTTGTTTAAAGAGAACATGGGGAATGCACACTGAGCACACAATGGAGAAAAAATACGCAGAGGTTTTACTCTTTTCTCTTGCTGGACTATCGAATGCCTTAAAACTAAATAAAAGCTGACAAACTTTAAGAAACTCCAGTGACTCGCTGTGGAAAAATAATTGTTAAACTAGAAAAAGGTAACTGCGTCATTAAATTACGTTTTTTTGTTTTCAATAATTCAAATTATTATAATGGGTATTTTCACTTATTTACATTTCAGAAATAAAAATAGAACCTTGTATATTTCCTCGCTTATTTTATACTTTATCATAAGGCTTTTATTAACTTCATATTAACTTCAAAAATAATAGATCAGTTGGGTTGTGTAGTCAAACCGGTATACACACAGATCAGACCGTGTGCTGAAATGATCTCTTTTAAATATGTTTCCTTTTTTAAATCCATTGACGTTACAATGTAATTTCTTTACTGCTGGCTGTGCTTTTGTATTTTGAAATAGCAACAATTGTGCTACTGAAATTATAGTCTATCTTTGGTACATCCAGGTGTAAATTATGGATTTCATTTGGATTGAGTTTGAGCCGCAACACAGTCCTTTAAAAATGTCTCTGAATCAGCAATTAAACTAATCCAAACTATTATCTATATTTATAACCTTTGTTTGGTAATATTTATAAAAGGGACAAGAGGGCGTGCGTTATTGTGAATAAATCACAGGAAAAAAACATGATGCGTAGGGGAGTGATGTTATACCTCTTTAACCATGATTTATTCAAAATAAATAAAGTTTTCAAAATAATTTAAAAAAAAATTATTCAAAATAAATAAAGGTTATTCAAAACAAATATAAAAAGTATTCAAAATAAATAAACGTAATCTTGTCCGTTTTTTTAAAGTGAACATTGATTGCTGAGTAATGGGAATTGGCTTAGTGCTCATCTAAAATGGCTCGCTGTTCATTATAATCTGCATTTACATTGATAGTACATGATAATAAAGTAATGTATTATATATCAGGCATTAATATAAATATGAAGTGGTCAGAGGCCTGCATTATTGCCAAAAATGACATGGCTGGACAAAGTTCTCAGCTTTAATCAGATTCAAGAACTTGAGGCGTAAGATCTGTAGCTATGTCTGATTATGTTTTTAATCTGTTCTTTTCAGTTTGGGAATAAAGCGGTGGCACATGTTGCCTGTGACATCTTTCAGCTGCTGATCTGTCACTGGCAGCACCTGCAGAAACTGGAGCACTCCCTTCCTAAGAGAATAATTGAGGTTTGTGCATGTGGGTCTCCTTTTGACAGGGCAAAATGTGGACATAATATACCTCTTTCACAGTGATTGATTTGGACTGACTTCCCCCCCCCCCCTCCTTCTTTTTTGTAGATTTTTGTAGCAACCATCGCATTCCTTCTGCCCAGTGCGGAACATTCAACTGTTGAGGCTGATAAAAAGGTACACATTAGACATGGAGAATCTGTCACTCCAAGAACACATAGCACACAGTAAATTATCACTGAGGCCAGAAATTAAGCAACATTTGCTCATCCTTGTGGGAAACTTGTATTAAAAAAGTGTCAAAAGATGACTTTTTGTCTTTATGATGCATTTTATGAATGAAGCTTATAACTAATGACAAAAATAAAAGTCAGTAAGTAGATTCAAAAATTTTCCTTTAGCCATTATCAGAGTTTTAAAATGGATGTGAGCAACTGCCAGAAGCTAATGGAGAGGCATGTACAAGATGTACCTTGATTAGGATCTAGCCTTGATCAAGACTATGATCAAGACTTGGATCAATGCAGAAGATAAGGCCTATGCTACTCCACTCCATCTCTCTCTCCATTGGCTCGCTGTAGCTGCCTGTATTCAGTGGAGGACACTGACTCTGGTCTGCAGGACAATCTCTGGATTAACTTTATTTTCCAAAGATGTGCATAGACATGTTCACAACCCTCTAGTAATGAATGAGTCACCTTGTTCATCCACCGGTGGTGCTAATTCTCATTCCATATAGTTCACCAGACATCTCTGTCCATGGTGCTGAGACATTCAGCATCTTCAGGAATGAACTCAAAACGTATATCTTCCAGAAGCACGTAGTAAAAAGTGGCAAAGAATATCTAGGCATTGAAACCAGATTGGATACGATAAGTTATGCCCTTATTGCACCCACAATGGGGAAATTTACCTACAGTGTAGCTGGTTCCTCTGGTTCCTTACTTGTATTTGCTTTTGGATAAAAATATTTAAAACATTTGTTCATTTAGTGGATGCTTTTATCCAAAGCGACTTACAAATTTCCCAACTCAGTTGGGGTCAGGACACAGGATTGATACAGCATCCCTGAGCAATGAGGTTTAAGGGTCTTGCTGAAGGGCCCACACTGGTAATTTCAGTGGAATTGTGATTTGAATCCACAATCTTCTGATTAATTGCCCAGCACCCTACCACTGAGCTACCACATCCTAAATATAATGTAAAATCCTCTGCTAAATAAAAAAATAAAAGTGAAGCGCTTTTTGTGAGCTTAGGTCAAAGTTGTCGAACTGTATTAAAGAGGGTTTATTAAAATAAAATTAAAACCTAAGAATATATTAAGAGGCCAAAGAGGTTCATCATGTGCAGGAACTGGCAACTATGAACTAATCTCTAATGTTTTGGAGCATGGCTATTGGTGTCCACTGTGTCCCATGGAGTGACATCATAATTCATATGAATATGAAGGTTAATTCTGATTTATTATTTTAATTAGGAGAATCTGCTGTGCTGCTTTGTTAACCCTGGTAAATTCAATGAAATGGGCTCATACAATTACGGAAAGATTGGCATGCTTACTGTTGTACACAATTCTGTAACTTGTTGTATCAAAATTTTTTCAGTGAAAAGCCATTTAAATATCCGGCATTGTCTTTGCAGGAACATCCTAACAGGACTGAAGAGCAAGCATTACTACACTATGTTATGTGAAGAAAATTTAGATGGCATGATTAGGGTCAGCATTGAAACCAGCATAATGGACAACTATAGTTATAGTAACTGTAGTCTTTGCTTTTAGCACAATCATCTTTACAGCCATTTGCAGTATATTTATAGAATTGATTCTTTTATTTAGACACCAGGACAATCACTGGGAAAGCAAAGCAAAATTACACAGCCCACCACATGCCACAGGTGTATGATTCACATAATGACACTGTCCAGTCCTTTGTCCAGTAGTTGTGTATTGGGCTTCGGTGAATTTGGGATGTCCAGCTGTTGGTTTATTGAATGTGTGCTGGTTTCCGTCTTTAACACTTTAACATCATTTCAAAAAAAACTTGATGTTTCAATTATTCTACACCAGGCCAGGGTGTGATAAACTCTGTCTGTGTTTGTTTTTTTTTATTCAGGACTTTCTAACTGCACATTTGTAGGATACACAAATGGATAGAAAACCTATTATTATATATGTAATGATTGCAAACTGCACTTCCAAAACCCATCATACACAGCACCATGCTTTCACTGTGAAGAATCCACAACAGATATGCAGATTATTACCTGCAATATAAGCAAAGATTAATTGAGTCCAGTTTGCGCAATGCTCAATAGAAAGAGTCTCTCTGTAACATGTTACCTTCAATCTCATAATGTAAACTTAATGCCTCACATTAACAGATGTCTTTCGCCTGTCGTGGAAAAATTATCCTTCAAGACAAGTCAATGGCATTTTAAAAGGGTTTATTAAAAGGTATTTAATTAATATTAAGAATATTGCAATAGGGCTCTGCCAAAACATGTTAAATCCAGCAAGGATTGAAGTTTGGGAAAGAGGAAGGGAGTTTATACAGCATGTAGGAATATTAATCTAAGGCCATGTCTCATTAATTATATGGTCTTTAAATATATTGTAATAAAATTTTCAAAATGCTATTGACTTGTAATTGACCTTGCCCATTTAACATGCTTCGGCAGAGCCCGTTTGCAATAGTCAATCCTTTCAAACTTTTAAAATGCCATTTCCTTGTCTTGAAGGTTAATTTTAAAACCTCTTTGAGCTGAGAATGATGATTTAGGGTTAAATGATCGAGACTTGTTTTTCCCATTTTAGCATGTTTGGCAAAAAGAATGAGCTACATTAAATAAATGTGCTTTTCTGTGCTTCAGTTAATGGTATCCTTGCTACTCTGCCTTCTTGACTGGTGCATGGCTGTCCCTTTGTCCATCCTCCTGGAGCCCATCACCATACCTATGCTGGATGACCCTGCCTCTCACAAAACGCCTTTGCTGGACTACATCTACAGGGTAAGTGGCCTTGTCTTAATTAAATGGACACCGTCTTTTCACACAAGAGTACATAGATATCTACATGCATTATTAAATTTCTAAACACATTTTCCTGACATTGCAATTCCACTCATCAGCTAACATTAGAAAAAAGAAAAACTCATTCAGGACATTAAACAGTGAGGACGACCGAGGGCACACAGCGAATTAGATATTAGTCCCTTGTTGTTGAACAGATGCGGTCGGCTACGGACCTTTGTGCAGATGTCATGCTCAAAGGAAAAAATGGCCAAATTATTTAAATGCCCTATTGTTCAACTGATAAGGCTGCCAATGAGTGCTGAACTTGAGAATTCAACTCATCATCATATGAGAGAAACTGCACCTGGTGCAAAGACAAAAAGAATGGAATAAATGTCATTAGTTTTCCCCTTCACTTCTAGGTCTGTTAATCATTTGCAGCTTGGCATTATATGCGCGGATGGTTTACTTTAGGTACTCATTTATCAGTGTGTAGTGCTGACCCATGTAGCGCATGCCTTAATTCACCTGTTGTGGTCAGGATAACATGTAAAAACGACATTTATTCAGGACAAATAGAGGTTGGTTTGGATTAATGGAAAGCGGCAGGTGAGGAAGGCACACATCCTCAGTTGAGTTATGATCGGTTTTAATGATGTCTGCGGAGGCCTGCCGCAGTACCTGAACAGCTGAGTGCTTGTTCTTTGAGAACCTATTAATTCACTTCACTGAGTATATCAAAAACAGTCATGACTTTATTTTATTTTTTTGCTCTTTAAATAAATTTAGAAATGTACCTCTTTATGATTCTGCCTGTAAGGCTTGTGATGGCTCAGTTTCAACAGCGTCCTCTCCTCTTATCCACAAGACTGTTGCTATGTGAGACAAGCACTTAGTCACCAAGCAAACAGTGCCTCTTAGGAGCTGTGTGGTAAAGCTACATTATCTTAATCTTTCATCATGTCATCTGTGAAGAGAAAGTGGTTACCGTTCAACATTCGTCACCAAGACATAACTCGACACAGTTTTGTGGAGTTATGGGGTTTGAAATAATGTTCTCGTTTAGCTTCTCGTTGGGGTTTTATATTAAGGGATCATTGAAGGATGACTTCAATAATTACTGTATGATGAAAGCACTCTATCTCTTGGTAATATTGACATAATGAAGTCGTTACATGGGGGAACTTTGATAGTAAATCAGGAAAGCTTTTTAATATAGATTTGAAGCAGTATCTGATCATGTTTGTTTACCTTCTGGGCTTGTTTGTGTGTGATGTTGGAGAACGAGCCAAGGGATAAAGTCTTAATTAAATCAAACAAAGCAGCCCTGTTCAGGCACTGTGATAAACTGTGCTGGACCGTGTCTTATCTTGTCCAGCCAACAGAGGCATGGCCATCTGTTAAAGCGCATTCATACACTGTCATACTGCAACTGAAATTGATAATTAGTCTATAAAACCCACATGCGCAGGGTTTTGTGTCTTAGCACAATAAATAACATCTCCCCTCCATATGGTGGCCCAACTGTACAGCTAAGCTACACTAATCCATTTGCTCATAACGTTTCAATCTACAGCTCAGCCTCAGCAGCCCGAACCACAGAGAACCAAATATTTGAATATGTTCCACATTAAACTTTAAGCCTTTTGTTGCCATTTTATTGTTGCGTCTGTGTTTATATTGGAATTCAGATCATACAATGTTTTAACTAATGCTCTGCATGTGTTTGTGTTTGTGAAGGTACTTCACTGCTGTGTGTCAGGCTCCAACCTACACACACAGCAGAGCCACTACCTCCTCAGTCTGGCAGATCTGTCTACAGACTATGACCCTTTCCTAACACTAGGCCAAGTCAAGAGCTCTGAGCCACCTCCTATTCATAGCACTACTGGGGAGTTTGGCAACCTCCTCACAGTGGCTGAGGGTGAGCTCCAAAATTTTTCATATTAATAATTTAAAGCTGTATTCTACATTATTTATTAATGTTACTGTCTACACTGTAAATAAGCTGTTTTATGTGTATGCATTGTGTTATACTCACTGACCTAGGTTATTAGGTTCACCTCAGTGTCATTATACTTACTATCTGTTTTATCAGTCCACTTACCATATTGATGCACTCTATACTTCTACAATTACCAAAAATGTTTCTCTTAATACCTCATTGGTCTCCTTTTTACTCTTTTTCACTCTTACTTCTATTATAGTCACACACACACACACACACACACACACAGTTTAGGTTCTGTTTGAGAATGGATGATTCTCGGCCCTGTAATGCATATAGTGCTGGTAGGAGTGAATTAGACACAGCAGGCAACCTTGGGTTTTTAAACACTCTAATGTCAATAATAAATTGTGAGCAGTAACCACTCCGCTTGTAAGCTGTGTCCTGTGAGCACTAATGAAAGCGTAGAGGATGACTATTTCAAACTGCAGCAACAGATGAGCTCATGTCTCAATCTTTACATCTATAAGGTGGAACAATAAGTAGATAAGGTTATCTATAAGTTATATATAAGTAATAGAATGCACAGGGATTGAAACTAAAGCAAATAAGGCATGAGCAGCCGTGCATTATTGTGACTAAATGACAGGAAAGGGTTGTTGTTAGATATTAAAAAGCAGAGTGCTGTTACATCGCTTTCCTGTGATTCAAGCTTATAACTGTAAACACAATAAAAACAATGTTTAATTCATAAATGCATTTATTGAAAATAAAATTGTTAATAAACTGGTCTTCCACAACATAATGTAGTCTAGATTTTGATGCGAAAGGATAACAGGATACCGGGATACTAGGGTAACAGGATACCGGTTTCTCTAATGATCAAAAAATGCTGTTTGGCCATATTACAGAACACAATTTATAAACAGCCGCAGTGGGGTCAGTGCTCATCAGTAATTGGCTCGCTGTTTATTGTAATCAGTATTTCTATTTATGGTACATGATTTAAATTAATGTATTGTGTATTATTGTCAATTATGACACGACTGGAGAAAATGTTTTAAGGACCGACGCTGCCCGTTTTATAGTGGTTTGGGGGGTCTTGCTTAGGCTATTAATTTGTGGGTTCAAATCTAGGTCCACTGAAGTTAACAATGTGCAATCCTGCACATTGTTAACTTCAGTGAACCTAGACTTGAACCCACAAGTTAATAGCCTAACACCCTAACCACTGAGCTACATCCCCTCTCCATTAGCCTAATTACACTAAATGCCTTTATATAGAAATAGCAAATGAAGTAAATGAGGATTATGATTACTGCCATTACTTTATTTATTTATTTATTTATTTATTATTATTATTTTTTTTAATAAACGCTAAACCTTAAAGTTTATTCATGTAGCTGAGTCGTGTATAGCTATGCATTATTGTAAATTGTATTTATTACTAAAGAATTTCTTAATAGTATTGAAAAATGGTATTTAGACACAGGCGGCACAGTGGCTTAGTGGTTAGCACGTTTGCCGCCCAGCACTAGGGATTCCCGGTGTGTGTGGGTGTGTGAGTGAATGTATGTAATGTATGTATGTAAGCGTCCAAAACGTTCTCCCCTGGATGGTCATGGGGAAACCCCCTGTGACCCTAGTGAGGATAAAGCGGAAGATAATGGATGGATGAATGATGTTTAAACATACTCTGGTCTGAATATTTGCAGGAAGTCATTACTGAAGTTTATTAGGTTTTTTTAATATGATATATTAAACCATAATAATAATAATAATAATAACAACAACAACAATAATGACGTGGTGCTGTGGGTAAAACTGTCAGCTTATTGCTGTCAGTTCCTGTTTTCTGATTTCTGGTCTAAATGTTTGCCTTTTAGACACCAGGTGCCAACTGAATTTAATTGATCAAAGTCAGTCATAAGTTTGGATACCCCTGCTTCTTGCTCCATTGTCTATTTTTCCCACATTTCATATAGATGGACTTTATAGTTTTAAAATTACAGACTGTAGTACATCTGTTTTCATTTTTTTATTAGTCCCCTGTTGGTTCTCTGTTCTCTTAATATCACAGAACATGTATAATAGGTATAAATGGGTCCTGACCATTAGAGAACATAGTTAAGGGGACTAACACAGTATGTACTGTAGTCTACAAACAGATGGACTACAGCCTGGAATTGTAGAACTACAAAGCCTTGAGATTGTCTAATAAACTCCCCAGAAACTTTTCCCCTTTTTTGTCCATTGAGTGCTGGGAAACGCTACGGTACCCCTCCATTATCCTAATTAGGATAAATAGCTTTAAAAATGAAATAAATGAGGAATGATTACTGCCATTACTTTTATTAAAAGTTGAACCTTAAAGTCTAATCCATGTAGTAGCCGAGTCATGACTAAATGTGCATTAGTGTAAATTGATTCTTACAGAAGAATTTATAAAAAATGGTGTTTTTTTCAGACTCACTCTGGTCTGGATGTTTGCAGGCAGTTATTACAGAGGCTTATTAGGGTTTTTAGCATGTGTTAAATGTATATCCTAGAATATTATACCATTTTAATAGTTCTATTTATGTAACACATCTAATTGACTTAGCACTGTTTAAAGCATCAAAAACTGTATTATCTGAAACTAATAGTCCTGCATTAGTTCTACTTAGAGCCTATTTATGCCAATTATTTAAAGAAAGCAAAAGATTTTTTTTTCTCTCATGTGACCTTGCAAAGTCCATTAGATAACTTCCCCCCTTATCCATATCACGACTTGTTCATTCTCAGGTTCACATATTTTCTTAGCCGTGTGTTATGATGCCTTTAGAAAGACACTGGCTTTTACTGCCAAAAACCCTTATGCATTGATGTACTTCTACACACAAAACAGCTCTTGCCAAAAGCAACTTAAGAGGAATATTTCAGCACCCGACCTCATATTGATTAGTCCGGCTCTAGGCCCTCTGCATGCCTAATGCACTCCACGAGTTTTCCCAAAGAGCTTTCTTACTTTGATGGTGATGATATTGATGTCACTGTCACCATTTGCACATCTTCTTTTTTTATTTTAATGCGTGCTAATCCCAACACCAGAATTCTCCTTTTGAGCTGTGCTCAGCATTTACATAGCTGTGATTCACTAAGTACTGTTGAGCCCAATTTGCTCCCTGTTAAAGGTGTGATGCTCATTAGTGCAGCTACTCGTCATTGTGGAGACTGAATTGATCTTTTGAACCTCTTTAAATTGATTGGCAGATAACCCAGAAAATGTTAACATGAAAGGCAGGCTCCATTTATTATTAGTAATAGCCAGTATAGTAATGATGAGATTATAAAAGAAGAAAGAACACAAGAGGGATTCTGTACCTGTTTAGAGGTAGATTAAAAAAAACTCATTTCTTTAATGTAGCTCGATATGAAAACATTTGAAATAAGCTTATTTTGCACTGTATAGCTAAAAGTATGAGAGCACTGCTGCTGGCTGCTTTTGTTTTGTTTTAACAGTTGCTACAGCATATTTTTCAAACTCAAGCTTGAAAGGTCTTAGTGTCTAAAAATAAATAGGTCAGAAGCTTTGACCCAAAATAATACATTTCCTGCAATGCATGTTACATGACAGTATAGTCATTGATGTGGAAATGCTGGCGTACTTCGGTAACGTCGCATACAAATATTTATCCCATAATGTCCAGAAAAAGAAAAGTTGATGCAGATGGACGACTGTTTCAACAAAGATGGGAAGACGAATACATGTTCGTGCTTAAAGGTGAAAGACCGGTATGCCGTTTGTGTTTATTAAAGAGTACAATCTACATTGGCATTTTGGCACCAAGCACGCCGCTAAGTAAGGCAAATCTAGCCTTCAAGAAAAGCAACAGATTGCACAAGAATTAAAAGGCAAACTGAAGTCGCAGCAGAATCTGTTCACGAAAGCCACAGCCAAAGAAAATGAAAAGTGAAAGCTTTATTATGGCCGAAGAAATCGCCCGTGCTCAAAGTCTTTTTCACAGGGAGCATTTTAACACCTTTTTTTTTGTGTGTTCTTAGCAGTTCACTTTTGATTTTATATTAATTAAGCCTTTTTCCAGTATGTCAAACGTTTTGCTCAAAGTTAATATTATTTTGAAGTTTGATGTTTTTTATTCACTTGATTGGTTTGATCCTGGATTGATGAAGTTTGGATTTCATAACATGAAAAAATTAAATTAAAAGGATTTATTTTATGACAGAGCAACAAGCAAGCATATTTTTTCCATGCAACTGTAATGTATTAATTGCATAATTGAATAAGTTATTTAACATTAAGGAGTAGTTACTTTTATTTTATATTACATTTGTTTACATTAATAAGTTACATCTGGCACTTTGAATACAACGTGCTACAGAATATCTGGGCTACAGCAGAATATCTGGGGGGGGGGGGGGGGGGGGGGGGGGGGGGGGGGGGGGGGGGGGGGGGGGGGGGGGGGGGGGGGGGGGGGGGGGGGGGGGGGGGGGGGGGGGGGGGGGGGGGGATATATATATATATATATATATATATATATATATATATATATATATATATATATATATATATATATATATATATATATTTTTTTTTTTTTTTTTTTCTCCTCATCTATTTAAATAATATAACTAATCATTATTAGGTACACCTACTTCTCTACTTCCAATCTTTCCAACTGCCATGATTATATACCTAATAAAGCTACATATAGCATATTTTACTTATTTTACATTATTATACTTATATATATCTAAAATATAAATGTCAGAGGACTGCATCATTTTTTTCTTTAAACTAATTTTCTTGAATTCATGCCATCTTAATGTTTTTATACAACAGAGAAGAAACGAAGGAACATGGAGTTGATACCTCTTACTGCTAGAATGATAATGACCCATCTTGTCAACCACTTGGGTCACCATCCCCTAAGCGGAGGACCTGCACTACTGCATAGCCTCATGAACGAGAACCATGACAACCCCTATGTGGAGTCATCAGAACTCTCTTCAGAAGTCTTTAAAAGCCCCAACCTGCAGCTCTTTGTCTTTAATGACAGCACGCTCGTGTCTTACCTGCAGATCCCCTCTGAGCCTCCATCTCTCTCAACCCTAAACCCCAAGGAAAGCCCATCTGAGGTGCGTGTGATTGTGCGGGACATTTCTGGGAAGTACTCATGGGACAGCAAAGTACTTTATAAGACTTTTGAAGGAATTAGCATGCATTGTAGCAGAGGTGAGGAGGACCCTCTCCATCACCACACCACTAGCTCATCCACTCCTTCTATGCAAAGTTCCTCTCATGCCAGCAGAAGCTCATCCGTTTTGGATGCCGAGGACAACGTAGATGTGTTGGACCAGCTTCTGGAGGAGCTGGGCCACAGCAGCCCCGAGTGCCTGTCCCAGCCTCAGCAGAGACTTACTCAGCCAGCTCCGGCACCTATTGGTATGAACCCAGATATGGAAACGGCCATCATAGAGGCCATTCACAAACAGGCACAGCAGGAGGAGGAGGAAGTCGCCTTCAAACGAAGTGAAGACCCCAGCGTCAGGGCGGCCAATCAGAAAGAGCCCATTCATCAAGAACCAAAAGTGCCATTCTACTTTTGCCGTCTGCTCCTCAACGACTTGGGCATGAACTCCTGGGATCGCAGGTATGTGAGTTAATAAATACCTGGGTTAAATGGTATAAACTTACATTCACACGGACATATTTTGAAACACTAAGCGATCTCCATCCAGGTGGCGTTTAGTGCAGTATTAAAATTCATGTGTCTCATGAAAATGTATATTGTACAGAGGTCATCGATGTGTACCAGTTTACACAGGAAGCTGCTGTATGCCTACTTTGCAGTTAGTTGCCTAGATACAAAATATACAACCAACCAGAAATAAGCTGGGACTGAAAACCCTGGAGAAGACAAATCAAGGAAGGATACAAAATCAATTAGTACTTAACCAAACATGTGTATAATTTTTTTTATATATTTTTTTTAACTGAGAAAAACATATTTGAGTGGACTTTACTTCAAAGCTGCAGCTTTTACACTTCAGATAGCTTTATAACTTAAGTTGAGTCCATACACAGCTCATATATGAAAAGCATATTTCAATGGATTGATCGAATCCATCCACCATCTATTTTCTTAATATTTTCTGCATTTGTTAAAACGAACATTGTTTTGCTTACTTTTAAATGAAGAATTCCAGTTTTTCATATCTTTTGTGGTATTCCCGGAGGTGTTCCGCTTTCTCGCTGTGCTCCCGTGCTCCCGCTGTTTCCATTTTCCACTCGGCTCCTCAGCTCCCGCGATTCAGCGCTCGCGTGATTTCCATTAAGCTTCTGTTTAATGCAAAGAATCTACCATTGCTAGAGTGGCCACCTGTTGATGAATGGCTTGGGATCGTTGCTATAGTTACCAGGAACCATCCTAGCTACTGTCATCCTTAATTTTAATACCATTATGAGTGGTATATTTGATGATGGACGTGTTCATCCTCTGCATTGAATAAATAAGCGAAACAATCTGTGAACTGTACATTTGACGGGCAAATGGTAGTTGTTTCGGAATCATCATAAAGAATTAAATCTGTTTAATTTTATATATTTATTTAATATCTACTTAATATATCTGTATATATATATATATATATATATATATATATATATATATATATATATATATATATATATATATATTCTTTTTTCATTGCAGGAAAAGCTTTCATCTTCTGAAGAAGAACTCAAAGCTTTTAAGAGAACTTAAAAATTTAGATTCTAGGCAGTGGTAAGTTTAAAATATCCTTATCATCTTTTTCAAATACTGTGTTATGTTCTTTGATTTTACTTGTAATTTCCCTAATTTAACTTAAAATCTGCTGTTGTTCACTTAGCAATGACAATCTATACCTCTTATCTTTTATATAATATTAGAGTGAATCTGCATGTCACTTTCTATATGTTGTTTAACCCAAAATTATTATCTGCATTTATGGAACCATAATATTTGAGCAGTGCCCTGTAACAGTGGAGTGCGGGCTAAATCTTTTAAGAGCACTATTAGTGAGACATGTCTTAAGGCTACTCGGAGCTACTCCTCTCTTTCAACCCCCCTCTAGCCTAATCCTGCACATCTCTAGTAGAACACAGCTCAGCACTCCTCAACCCACTGCGATCAATAGGCACTCAGAGTGGCTAATTACAGAGGCTTATTAAAGAATACCCCCAGGATTGGCCCACACTTTCTCCCTATGTGCATACCTGCCCTGCTCATAGCAACTGCAGTCTGAGCATACCAAACATCAGCGGGCAAGGGCTCGGTGCTTCCACAGCAACGCTGCATAAGAACAACACAGACATTCATCTACCGATAAAGTAAATACCCTGATACATCAGTCTGAGAAAGTAAACAACACAACTCTATTTCCCATGATGTGCCTCCTACTTTGTTAACCTTCGTGTGAATCACTGTTATTTTACAGCCCTGTAGTTGTTGTTGTTATTGTTAATATTAGTAGTAGTAGTAGTAGTTGTAGTTGTAGTATTGTTGTCTCATTATCTTCCATTATTTATTATTCCCAGTGTAATCCTATACTAGGGACTAGGTTGTTCCACATACTCATCCAGGGCAGAACTTTTCGTGTGCTGGACAGGCCGCCAATCCTTCGCTGGATTCACTCACTCAGACACACATTTACATTACATTTGGTCATTTAGCAGGTGCTTTTATCCAAAGCGACTTACAAGGTGAACACAGGGTTAATCACAACATCCCTGCAGCAATGAGGGTTAAGGGTCTTGCTCAAGGACCCACATTGGTAACTTCAGTGGACCTGGGATTTGAACCCCCAACCTTCAGATTGATAGCCCTAACCACTGAGCTACCATGCCCCACACATACACACACTATATGGGGTCATTTGGATAAAGCAATTCATAGCAATCAAATTATCTTGAATCGATGTTTTTGGGGACTGGGGACTGTGGGAAACTAAAGAAAACATAGAAAGAAATTAGACAGGGAGAACATGGAATCTCTAACCAGATTGAGATTCAGATCCCCAGCACTAAGAGGCAAATGTTATGATTCAGCTTATTTTGTCATGCTGTAGTTAGTCTTTCTAAACATGGTAATGTTCCATACATGTAAGACTCCTCTGTTTTATTCCGATGATATTCAAACTGTGGCAGGTCGCTAAGAGGGCACTTTTGAGGTTATGAGCATAAACTCATTTATATGTCTTATGTTTTTTCTCAATCAAAACTTTAATTATTCAAAATGAATTATTTAGAAGATTATGCCAAGAATCTTTATTTTAAAAATATAGATTTTTAGTAGGCTTCTTGCATTATTAGTTATTATGGCATAATTAGTTATTGTGCTGATGTAAATGACTTTTCCAGCCCTTTCCAAATTTTTTTATTGGGTAAATTTGCAGTGGCAACAAAATCAGGTAAGAAATTGATTTG
Source organism: Corydoras maculifer (assembly GCA_019802435.1). Classification (NCBI taxonomy): domain Eukaryota; kingdom Metazoa; phylum Chordata; class Actinopteri; order Siluriformes; family Callichthyidae; genus Corydoras; species Corydoras maculifer. The sequence goes on along the minus strand of JAFMOD010000470.1, from coordinate 1,588,298 downwards.
CACTTTGGAACACTTCCATCTTGAGTCTTGACATAGTCATCCTAAAATGTTCCTGCTTTGGGACAGAAAAAAATAACTTTACTCATAATGTTTACCTCCTGAGCTGATTTTATTTTATTGCCACAAATCGTTGCTGATTCTCGACCTGACCAGTTAAATTAAAATGTTTTTCAGTGTTAGACTTGAATATTTGTTTTATTACGTGCTTATTTCTGTGGTATGCTTAAATGGTACGTGTCTGTGTTTGTTTCAGTCGGGAGACGCACAAGATCGCCGTTTTTTATATTGCTGAGGGTCAGGAGGCCAAGCACTCCATATTGTCCAATACAGAGGGCAGCCAGTCATATGAAGACTTTGTCTCTGGTTTGGGATGGGAGGTATGAAGCAAACATCTGGATTCTTGAACAGAGGCTTGCATGCCACTGCATGAATGACATGTTTGGTTTTATGTCAATTCATTTTTAGATTCACTAAATATAAATGTTGGGATGCAGTGTGGTATAGTGGTGGGGTTTGTATGTCCGGCAAATGGTTCCCTTTGCCCATTCAGGGAAGAACATGTTGGGCGCACACACGTGTGTATATATATTTATTTAGAGCGGCCAATTCATCTTGAATCCATGTTTTTTGGACTGTGGAAGGAAACTGGAGAACATAGAGAAAACCCACACAGACAAGGGGAGAACATGAAAGCTCTGCCCAGATTGGGATTCAAATCTGAATCCTTTATGCTGAGAGGCAAACGTGCTAACCAATAAGCATTATGGAATCTTGTGTCACTTCAGCTTTCCAGAAAGTAAAATGTTTTGACAGTAAACTCTGTCAGTGCAGTGAAATCCACTGATTCTTTTTACTAAGTCAGTCCTCTGTTCTTATCTGTCGGTGTTCAAACCTTCCAGGTTGACCTGGCGACCCATTGTGGTTTCATGGGCGGCCTGCAGAGGAATGGCAGCACGGGAAGCACCGCACCCTATTACGCGACCTCAAATGTGGAGGTCATATTTCATGTGTCCACTCGGATGCCCTCCGACTCTGAGGATTCGATCACTAAAAAGGTGCTGTTCCTCCCCATCTTTAAACTCACATGATTTTGTTCTACTTGTTGTTCCAAGAATGCTGCCACAGGGTTTAGTCAATGAACGCCCCGGGTTTTGACAGGCCTAATGTACTGTATTAATCTTGTTCCTTGGAACAATAAATAGACTAATATTCTGCATATATTTACAGGCTTATAACAATTTAAAGATCTCTTGTTATTTGTAGGGGGCTTTCGGGTTGATAGTAGATTAGTATCACAAAGCATGAGACAGACCCATGTGAGACGTGACCGTGTGCGTGGGCTGTCAATTACTCGGCTCAGTTTGCTTTCCGCTCGCTGAATCACTGTAGAGCCGAAGAGAGCAGTGGTCGTGTCCTACATAGGTAATAGTTCCGACTCTACTGATTCCTGCGCGTGATGTGACCTGGGTACGGATCAGCCTATTAACTCAGTGGGCCTGGGCCAGGGGCCTGCCAGATGCCAGCGGGGCCCTGCTGTCGAATTCCGCTCGTGTCTGCGGGGTAGCGATCGACAGGCGTTAGCTCGTTAGCACTGGCAAAATGAGCCACCAGGCTCCTGCATCGCCAATGCCTCCAATCTGATCATGCGCTCACCCACAGAGAGGAGATTCATCAGCAACATAAAGCTGGCGTCGTTCGCTGTTTGCGCTGTATTAGCCGACTTAGGCGGCTTCGATTTTCCTCCGGTCAACACAGGCGCTGCGGATATGGACTGGCATCGCGGTGGTGCGCTCGTGTGAGCTTTTGGTGGACGGGTGTGCCACAACCCATGTTCAGTTCATTTAAGTCTCTTAATTGCTTTGCTCCTTCTCCGGTGGTAACTGGTGGGGGGTGTCTGGTGTGCGCTGCGCTGGTGTAAAAGGGTAGGGGGGATGATGATTCTTTATCAGTCACAGCCAGGCAGGAAGTTGCCCTCTAAATTAGAAATGCAAGTTTCATCCTGATAGGGTGGGGTAGTGGGCGGGTAGTGAGAGATGAAGGAAGGGAAAAAGAGAAAAATTCCTAAATTCAATTTGGTGCTTGGGGCCAAGCAGCTGGCTGTGCTGGTAATGCAGTTATTTGAAGGGTCTAGTCTTTGAAGGAAGCTGGTCACACAAGCACACCCACATACTCGTGTGCTCTGGTCTCTCATACATTCAGCATGTCGGAGCAGAAGGAAAACAGCTGGTTGTGGCTGGCAGCCCACTTACATGGGATGCGCTTTGCTCATTCATTTATTATGTATTTTGCAAGCAGGTCTGCGTCAGGGTTAAACGGGGCTAATCGTACCAGAACATGTTTATATAAACCGGACCGCCGTCTTCTCTGGCTTTCTGCTCTCTGCCATCTAAATCATGCATTATCACAATGTCGTGCTTAACACCTGGTGCATTTCTGTTCAGGCGGTATCTTTACTATGTGCCCAGTGTTTCATGCAGTTCCTCTCGTTTCTCTGACCTATTTACATGCCAGTGATTCTTTTGCTATCTCTGAAATAGATCAGCGTACACCAGCCCAATCAGCTTGTTGGGGATTTATTTAATTCTAGTCTATTAGCATAATTAAGGGCTTTGGGGGGAATGTAGTAATTGCATTTTTTTGGTGGAGAGGGCATGTTTTGTTAATGGCTCATTAGCTGTCAGTACATTGGCAGATGTTTAGCAGGCCAGCAAGGGATTCTACCTTCAAGTTACTGAATTTGCAGCATTCTGATAAACCAATTAAATCATTTTTAGAAGGTTGCTTTTTTGTACCTTGTTTTAAAACGACTTCTTTATGTTAATGAACAATTGCTTGGAGACATGCATTAAAACAAAAAACAAGTTCTTCCATGCGATAGATCATCATGTATGTGTTTTTGTATGTATATATATATATATATATATATATATATATATATATATATATATATATATATACACAGTATATTGCCCTTTCAGAGTTTATCCCTGCAAAGCACAATGGCCCCGTGTTATAAAGTTTTATGGGTTAGTTCAAGAAGCATGTAGTTTTCCGTGCTTATACTGTTCCTAGATATTTTTTATGTAGAGTATCTCTGGGTTGAGGTGCAAGGGAAGTTCGAGAAGCACCAGATATTTAATATCCAAAATTAATCAATCACTTTGTGTTCATTCAAATAAGTGAAAAGACAGAATAATAAAAACTTTTATTTAGATTCAAGTATTTGGCTGATTGTTTCTCCAGAGTAAAGCAATAAAAGAGCTATTATGTTTAAACACAGACACCAGCAGGTTCTCTCTATTGTGTGTATGAAATACCATTTGGATCACATTCCTAAATTTGAAATATAATTTCAATTTCAGTGTTAATTTATTACTTTTTTTCCAGTTTATTTAAGTTATACTGTGATTGTTGGTGTGTCTGCTGGGATATTAAAATGTTTGTGTTTAATACATATTTTTGAGTTACAGTTAGAAACACCAGGACTAAATATGTTTTGCTTATTTAATGTATTATTAAATGAAGGGAAAAAAAAGTCAAAAAAAAAAAAATAGAGTATGTTTGGTGTTTTTTGTTTTGGCTGCGGCAAAAAATTTTACATTTTGCTGTAAACTACTTTTAGGCATATATCATTACCACTATTCAACTTGGGCCAACTAAGAAGCTGTGGTGGCTGTATAAGACAATATTCCTGCAGAATATTTTTTTACACATTGGACTCTATGCCACCACAAGCTGCTGCAGTTCTGAAAACTAAAGACAATCTGACCCACTACATAAGTCACACAAAATAATGTGTCTAATAAAGTGTCAGTTCAGTAAGTTTGTGTTTTACGTTTTTAGATGTCTATTAAGTGTAAATTTAAACACAGTGTTATATAACAGTGAATATGTTTAGTAGAGTTGACTTATCACCAAAATGTGCCATTGAAGTCATTGTTTGCTTTATATTGTACATTATATTTCTTAATATATGATCGCATCAGGTTTAGTAATGTTTTCTTGCTCTAGAAAAAAGGAAAGAAAACTAATTTCCGTAGAATGTGTTTCTTAGTTCAATGTAAAATGAAAATATAAGCAATTTTACAGGCAAAGCAGTCAATTTAATTCAATGATTGACTCATAATAACCCCCATTTCTCCAACTCATTTGTCTTCACAATTGCAAGCGCTGTAAAAAAGATGCAGGACAATTATGCAAGTTTTCTTTTTGCTGCCTAAAATTAGTGTTGTCCTCAAAACAAATTTCCATCATTAAGGTTTATTAGAGGATTTTCACTTGGTTGATGTCCAATGAAAATAGAATCATTACCTTGTTGTTTGAATCCACCATGAGTGCTCTTACAGAAATCTGCTCTGGCTCCGTTTATTAGCATTGTATTTCTTGGAAATGGAGTATTAATCTAACTGGCCATTTAAATAAATCTCAAAATTTCTTTAAACATTTCACAATAAAGGAGCAATTTCTGTAAATGTTTTATACTTCTATATGTCTGTCTGTTTTCTTTTAAAAGCTCCGTCACCTGGGAAACGACGAAGTGCACATTGTGTGGTCAGAGCACACACGGGATTACCGGCGCGGCATCATCCCTACTGATTTTGGGGATGTGCTTATTATCATCTACCCTATGAAGAACCACATGTTCTTTATTCAGATCATGAAGAAACCACAGGTATGCCTGCTGCCTGCCATCAAATCCGTATTTATCCTACAACACTAAAAAATCCAGTAGTGTTTTGACTACATATGAAACGATTACTTCAGATTGTTTATTTATGTAAATAAGTGAAATGCTTTTTGTACCGTGCTACATATCAAAAAATAATCATGCAAAAGGACTAAGGAGTTTTGCTGGATTTTGGATATTTTAATATTTTGGATATTTAATAACTGGAAATTTGCATGCTGTAACATGGATACTGTGCTGCCTCAGGCAGGTATGTGGATCGAGTAGATGGTTTGTAAACAAGTCTCCTAATACTCAAGGGTCAATAATGTGCCCCCTCCCGTACTCGACACCATTACTGCACTGTCGGCTTGCAGCTCTTATCATAGCCAGACTAGCTTTCATCTTCACCATTCCCTCATGCTACGCACTTCCTCTCTCGGTCTCACTCTAGAACACACATTTGTTGCTTCTCTGCACATCAGACAGGTCAAAGCATTTCATGAGTAACTAAGGATGATCCGTTCTTTATTTCACTGCAAATTTATCCCAAAATATAATACAGAATATAGTATAATACATTAACCTTTATAAGATTGGAATCAATTACATTTTATAGAATGAGACACTTTTGGGAGGTAACTTTATTTAATTTCACAAAAAAAATCTAGTATAGTATAGAATTTTATTCTAGTACAAGTCTGAACAGAAAAGTTCAAAAAAAGCATGTTTGCCATCATGTATTCCTACCACTTTTCCTTTGTAAATAAACCTTTTAATAATTGTGCAGCAAAAGATACTAAATTGTGATATAACTTTTACTTATTCTTGCTTTTATACAAGAATACTTCTCTTAGCCGGTTTGTGTTGGCCACTGTGTTGACTTCACCTCTATGATACCCCATTCTATTTTTTCTGTGTAAGACAGATGTGAACTACCCTCAGTCAGGAACATATCCCCTAAACCACTTGTATCTTTGTAATAGATTAAAACATTATGCAAATTGACATTGTTATTTTGCAAAGGTCTTTGTCCTAAGCAACTTGCATGTATCCCAACTTAATTTCAGTGGTCATAGTGCGGGGTTAACCATACAGCACCCTTGGAACAATAAAAGGTTAGAGGCCTTGCGAAATTGCATTGCCCATATTAGCACCTGTGGTGGAGTCAGGCTTCAACCCCCGGCCTTTAGATTAAAAGCCCAACTCCCTAACCGCTGACCTACCATGCACTCTAAATTAATGTTTTTCTGTAATCAATAATGTCAATTACATAGACGAATCACCTAGTTGAAAACTGCACTTTTTTACCCACTGACACATTTTGCACATAATGGCCATCCGTGATTTATATTTACACAACTTGATGCTAAGCTGTTACCAATAATCACATTTAAATGCTTTGTATGTTGTCAGTATTTTTTTATTTTTAAAATATTAGTTAGCACTCTGCTCTTTTAATAGCACTCTGACCCAATGTTATGTCTGCATGTCAACTAAGACAATATGCTGTATTAAAAACAAAACTAAGCAATTCTATGGAAGTCGTAGGCCTTTGGTTAAGGAGCCAGCCTTGTAACCTGAAGGTCCCCGCTTTGATTCCCGATCCCACCAAGTACTACAGTATGTCTGAAGTGCACCTAACCCTAATTGTGTCCCGGGTGCTGTATAGGCTGTCCACCGCTCAGGGCACATGTGCTTACTTCACTCAATGTGGGTTTTCACTACATGGATGGGTTAAATGTGGAGGACAAATTCTCCTGTGTACAAGCACAGTAAGCAAAATGGATCACTCACTAATAATAAAAATGCAACTTCTGCCAAGATCATGATTTGGACTCACTTCTTAAAGTTTTATTATTATTTCCCTTTTCTTACCATTCATCATTCTTTTGTTGGTGCTATATCTAACAGCTTGTTAATGATGAAGAACTCATGTTTGCCTTTAAACCTATTTGCATTATCTACACGTGCAGATTTGTGTTTTTCTTTTAGAACTAAAAACCTAAAAGTAATGTTTTTTCACCTTTGTTTCTCCTGTCAAAATGCTACCCAAATATCAGATTAAATGAAGTACAATTTTTTGTTTCACAATTATGGTTTAGAGCAGGGATCCACATTAGTGATAGCGCAGTAGCTTAGGGTTTAGGGACTAGCAATCAACATTGTGGGTTCAAATCCCAGGTCCACTGATGTTACCAACGGGAGTAATGGCCTTAGCCCTCATTCCTTCAGGGGTGCTGTATCAACCCTGTGTTCTGACCCCAATAGGGATACTTGTAAGTCGCTTTGCATAAAAGCATCTGCTGAATAACCAAATGTAAAAGAGTTTTCAAAATTAATGACATACTTTGAATTTTTGGACTACGATAATATACATATTTAAGCTTCTAGAACTCTATAACTAGCTTATGTTCACTAGTTTTAAAATTCCATCAGTTCATCAGCATGTCCAAGAAGCAAGCTACATTCAGTAATTATTTAAAGTAAAGGCCAGACTGAACTAAAAGTAAAAAACAGGTCTTTCTTGGAACAATGGCTGATCATTACTGTGGTTGAATTCTTTTTTTTTATTATAAAATGAGCCATCTGAGTGAACATCCTCTGAGTGTAGCTATTCTGTCATTTTGGTTGGGCTGGGGGGCTGTCTACAGCACAGCAGACTAAACAGTACTTGAAGAAATTCCTTTGACTGCTTTAATACTAACACAGATAACTCGATCCTGGCTTCAATAGACACAATCCTTAGATACAATCCTTGAGAAAGGGCGAGTGCATCGTTTTATGAGCAAAACCATTTTGACCTGTCATGCTTATTGATTTTCTTGGGTGCGCGGGTGCGAAATCATCAAAAGGGAACCAGCCGAGTGCTCAGATTAGCTTTGTGATAATATGCACTGTTCATTGTCATCACTCATGCCTGTAGAGGATTTTTCAGCTCGGTCACTTGCTTTCTCTCTGTGTATGTCAGGTTCCTTTCTTCGGACCCCTGTTTGATGGTGCAATAGTTACTGGGAGGCTGCTTCCGAGTCTGGTGCGGTCCACCTGCATCAACGCCAGCAGGGCAGTGAAGTCTCGACTGACACTCTACCAGAGCTTGTATCTTTTTTAATCCCATCTGCAGGTCTTATGTTTAACCTGAAGTACAGTCTGACCAAATGTGGGTTATGAAGGTAGGAGCCGGGAATTAAACATTTATTTGTGTGGCTATGTATTTGGGCTGCAGCTAATGAATAGTTTACTGATTAATCAGATAGGAGTTTAGTAATAAATGATAAACCCAAATGTTTTATTAAAAAAAAAGGTTTTTAGTTTACTGTCCTATAGTAAAATGTTAGAGTTTAATGGTAAAGTATAGTGTTGGGGCAGTCATAGGCTTATGGTTAAGGAACCAGCTTTGAGTCCTGAAGGTTCCCGGTTTGATTCCCAGTCCCACAGAGTACCATGACTGAACAATTGTTTCCCAGGCACCGTATACAAGGCTGCCCACCTCTCTGCACATGTTCTCACGTGTTCTCACCTCATCCAGTGAATGTAAGCACAGTAGGCAAAATATATCAATTGATTATTTATTAAGGTATAAACACATATGTTTAATGATAACGTTATTGAACATAAAATGTTTGATATAATAATGTAATTATCATATCAATTAAATAATAATAACAAGAAACTTAGACAAGAATAATGAGTTACATTTAATAGCTGACAAAAGTCCTTGCATTTTAAAGGCAAATTAATTTAAAGCTTCACAGTAACATAACACAGTGTGTGCCATAGTCATAGAACATTTTATTTCAAAGTGAATATCGACCGTTGAAACGAACAAGTGGCTGACAACTAATTTATTTATTGTTGTACCTCTAAACTCTATAATTGATTCTTTTGCCGTTTAACTTCTCCAGCAGTTACAGTCTTGAATGTTTCTATGCTGGCTCAATTTTAGCCCGTTTCTCATTTTCCTGAATCTTAGACCAACCTTCAAACTGCACTGTTCCCTTCCGACATGTTTTCACAGAAGGAGGTCGTGGAGCTCGAAATGGAGTTCAGTTTTCACAGCTTCAAACAAAGGCTTGATCTGTTCTGATGAATTATTAAACTGTTTTTGAGTCATGGAGCTGGACTGGTTACCAGAACAGCTGCTCTGCACTACCTTTCTCACTCAAAGCAACGCGTACACTTGGACTTTCACCATTTGTTTCCTGTCTTCTGCCTTTTCTTGCTTTATTTTCCTCGCGCTGTTTCAAACAATGACCTCTCTATCTGAAAGGTGACTGTATTCGTGCGGAGATGAAATCTCCTCTGGAGTTTCCTCATCTCACAATGGTCGGGGTCCATGCAATCTGCTGTCTTGTTGTGTGACAGTGCTTCGAGGTAATTAGCTGAATATTTCTTCAAAGGGAGCAGCGGTGCTCAGGGCACAGCCTGATAAAAGCAGGTGCTGATCTGGAGAGGCCTCCAGCAGGCAGCCTCGCTGCTGCACCATCACTCACCTCTAATTGGATGGACTGTGCAGAAATGGCCACCAGCACTTGGCCAGGTGCACTGCAGTCCACCTCTGTGCCCCTCGCCTGCCCAGTGCCATGTGCTTGTGCGCATGTGTTTCTGCCACACCTTACACGGGGCTGCAGTTCTCGGGTTGCCGAGGCACAGGGGCTGGTGTTATTCTAGAGGACCAGGCAGGAGCTCTTTGGACTAAGAGGCTTCTCTCCTGCTGACTCTGTATTACACAGCCCTTTCAAATCACACATAATGTGTCATCTATTATTGATTCAGCTCCCCTGAAAAAAATAGCTGCTGTGAGTTTGAAGTCTGGTGTGCCAGATCCCCTTTTTCATGTGGGAATGGACAGTGCTCTAACCTGGGCAGAGGAGAAAGGTATGGAAAGGGGACAACCAGGCTCATAAATTGAGCTCAAGGGCTTTTATTCTACAAATTTAAATGATAAAACTAAATCCAGTATGTTGTGTACTTACTTAGTGCTTTTCTTGCTCCATTATAATTGTTGCTGTAGCTAACTTTTTAAGGCCTATGTCTCTGTTATGTTACTATGGTAGAAGAGGGTACCAGGGGAGGATGAAACATTGGCTGAGGGGTTTTAAGGTAGATTCTCTAACCTTCTGTCTTCCTCGATAGCTTCCCTGCTGACCGGAATCGATGAATTTAGCATGTTTCCTCACTTCCTTTTTCCTCAATTGCTCACTCTTCTGCGGTCTCGTTGCCTCTCCTCTTCAGTCAGATCCATCTCCAGGCACTAATCAATAGCTATAATCTGTTCCTGCCCATAGCCTGTCATGCAAGCTACAGCTTTTAGCCCTCATCACAAGGAGGGTGGGCTGCTATTACCAAATGACACTACCTTGTTGGTTTTGACATTAAAAATTGTCATTAGCCCATGTTTAATACGATTCCTGTAAAATTCTCCTGCCATATTCTTTTTCTGTTGCTCTTTGTAACGGTTTTGGTAACTTAATGAGTCCTTTTTTTATATAAATGGGTCACAGTAACTTCCTAGTTCTGCTCTTTAGTTGACCGATTAAATTGCATTTGTTATGCAAAGGTATTAAGTAGCAAAATAGTTTAAATCCATTATTGTTTTAACATGTTTTGTGAAGCCTATACTTTAACATGGCTACAAGTTTATATACCATATGCACAGAAGTACCGAGCCATGCAGTTCCATTGTCATGTGTAAAAGAAAAAAAACTTCAAAAAGTCATATTTTGGACTATTATATGCTTCCAACATTATGGAAGGCCGTTTCTTGTTCTGAACCCTGAAGTGAGGTCTATTAAGGCCAAGTCTGATGTGGAAGAACTCGAATGAGTTTATCTTTAGAATGAAGTTAAACAGAGACTGCGAAGCAACCCTTCTCATCCAACATCAATAAAAACTTTCCCACACGTTCTCCAAAATCATGTAGAAAGTCTTCCTTAAAGAGTAGAAGATGTTCTGTTAGATGGTATGAATTTAATATAAATATCTCCTGTGTGTAATGTGTAGGTGTCCCAATACTTTTAATCGTATAGAGTTTATACAGTAAATAATTACAATAGAAAGCTGTTTTATAATGAGCTGATATCATGACATCCTCAAACCGTCCTGTGGATTTGTTTGAATTCATCACTAGCACATTCAACGGTTCATCTCATTATCTTCTGCTTCGTCCTATTCTGCACACTAGGGTCATGACAGTCCAGGAAGGAACATTTTGGGTGCAGAGCTGATATAGGGCGTTAGTCTATTGCTGGGCACCCACTCACACACACTATATAGAGGCAATTTAGAGCAGCCAATTCACCTTGAATTCATGTTTTTGGACTGTGGGAGTAAACTCACACAGACATAGGAAGAACTTGAAGATTCCACCCAGATCAGGATTCGAACCCAGAGAGGTGGACATGCTAACACATAAGTCACAGTGCAGCCCTCCCATCATGTTGCCCCACATTCAACATTATAAAATAATAATAAAGCTAATATCAGATAAGTTGGAGTAATACTGGGCTACCACACGGAAATGGTTTTTAGTGTTACATTACTGTTGTGTTAATGCTTCTAGTGACACATAAATGCTGAAAACAGAAACGAAGCAGCTTGTTAAACTAAATTCACACAGGTTAATATTACACAGTTCAGTTTATTTAAACCTGAGGGGCTAATGACGCCTTACGTTTTAGGATTATTGCAATGTCTATGAGCTGCATGGTTGGTGATGGTTATATGGCTATCCATGATAACCTGCTTATAGTTCATATAGTTTGAGCCAAGGCATGGTGAGCCGAATGTCCAGTGCTGCTCCAACCCCCCAGCTCCACCCCCAACCCACTCCATCATAGCGTGGTGACTTTAATCCCATTTTCAGTCCACCACACTTGCTTCGCTTCCCCGCCTGCCTGACTCCCTGCTTCTCCCAACTCACCAGCTGTTCCCAGGGGCTCCTTACAATATCAAATGTGTTCAGATTGCCCCCATCCCAGCCCCCACCAAACGCCCCCCACCCCACCCCACTCCCCATCTCTTTCGCTTTTCCACTTATCCTCACAAAACCTTACAGTGTGTATATGGACAAACTCAATTACACTTGCCCCACCAACCCTTGCAACAAGAGGATCTGTACATTCAGTATTGGCCTGATGACCTGTTTGTCCCATTACACACAGACACACACACACAAAAACACTTCTCTAAGGAACACAGTGGCCCTCATCCACAGGCCTGTCAAGCCCAGCTCTGGCTGGAGAGTCACTCAGTCCCACATGGCATATGGTGTATAGCTGCCGCTTCATGCGAAATGCACAAGTATTCTCCCCTCCCCTATTCTCTCTCCCTCCCACCCTCTCTCTCTCTCTCTCTCTCTCTGTTGCTCTGTCTCTCTCTCACTCTTCTTTAATGCTGAGTGACTCATAGGATTATTGCACTCTGTCTTCTCTCTCTAACTCTCCTTCTGCTCATGATGAGTGGAACAAAGGCATCACTCAAACACACACACACACACACACACACACACATTCCCCTGGGTTGTCTCCTTCTTCTACATTATATCAGCCTAAACACAGGTAGCTTGTAAACAACTTATTAACTGCCATTCAAACAGGTGCAGAAATGTTTTGTGAGATGGGATATTTTGTTTCAGCCTTTTTACTTTTAATTATTTTTATTTTGTTTCCTCTTATACTAAAGTTTCCTATCTGCTCCTCTGTTCCCATACCCCAGAAAGCCACCTAATCAAATCAGTTACTTTTGAAATAATATCAGCCACCTATAGCACTTACCATTATCTGGAACTCCCAGACTTGAGTCCAGCATCAGCAGGTTTAATAAAAAAGGTTACAAGGGAATTGTGGACCATCATGGCAGTTAGGGCTTAACCTCAAAGCATGTTGTATCCATGCCCAGTTCTCTGTTAATTAAAATTCTATGTCAGATCATTAGATATGTTAATTATTTTGTTTAGTCCTTCATTAAAAGTAAATAGGATTGAAGGTCAGGATGCCCATATTTACAGTGACAAACTTAGACAATTTGCAGGCTTTTAAAAAAATGGTTTCCTCTTTTTTTTTTTTTTTTTTTTTTTTTGCTGGTCCTTCTGCACAGTGGGAGTCTCAATGCATGTTTAAACTTGAACCCCACCCATCTCACTCCCCCTCCCTTCACAGTAGTGAACTCCGTTAACCGTTTGTGCCTGACAGCTGTCCATGTTCTGGCAGGAGCTTGAATTGGAAGGGAAGCGTTGCCAAATCTGTGTGGGATCCCCTAGTACAGGGGATTCTGTAGATATGGATGGGGTCGAGTTACCTTGAGCTCACTCCATTATTACTGCTCCCTCAGGAGTGACAGAGCTGGGAAAATGTTACTTAATCACCTCTAGCACATAAAATGTGAAGGTTGTGTCTCTTACTTGACACTTGAACTTAATTGTTGCTTTTTTTTTCTATGAATTTTACATTTTTAAGTACAAAATCCTAATTCAGATATGATGCCATAAAAGGATAAATCCAGGCAGCCGAACTTCTCCGGCTCAGTGTATCTTAAGCTTAGTGACCCTTTAGAAGGTATGGTAATTGGGATTGATGGCATAGCATGTGAGGAGGGGTGTTAAACCTGCTTGTGTTCTCATAGTAATTAGCATCCAGCTAGCTGTTCCATCTGTCTGGTCAAGCCTTCTTTAATTAATGAACTTTCTTTCTCCTCCCTTGCCAGACCACTAACACTAGGGGAAAGCTGTTAGCCCTCTCAGGTTATCCAAATGCATGTTGCTCTTGTTGTCTTTCTCCTTTGAATACAATAGAGGTCTTCTCAATGATTACGCTGCTTACTCGCTCCCTTTCTCAAACCCCCACACCCCCTCTCCCCTATTTCTTAGAGTAAGTGATAATGAGCGTTTTTTAAGCATTTTATTGTATATGTGTATATAAGTGTATGTAGAGTTTTGTGCTTGCTTGGAAGCAGTGGTGTACAAGATGCTTTGTTGTGTTCAATGTCGTTTGCTGCTCATCAGAGTTTAATTGCATGAAGACCCAATGCAGTTCTCCATGTGATAGTCACTTCCAAATTCCTCTTTAGTAGTCATAGTCTAACTGTGTGCGTGCATGTGGGTGCGCATCTTCATATCCTCCCATTCAGCACTGATTTTCCTCCTGCTAATCGGCCTGGTCATTCACAACTGGCTTATATTTAAGCACATTTCCAATTCTGTGAATTCCTTTGTCTGAAGCCTGCACTGATAAGAATCCTGCCTCTAGGGCTCTTGTGATATTGAAATTCTAAAATAGTGAGAAAGGCCCTTCAATCATTTATTATCAGTACTGCAATGATTACCATTCGTTCTCTGTTCTCCTAGGCAGGCATCTCTGCTGTCCCACCAGACTGGGCCTGAATAGAGCACATCACTGCCTGCTTATCCTCTCATATCCTACACATTTCCAATTCGTTCCATAAATGTCACAAAAATGTCACATGTCATGTAAACAACCAGTTTCATGCTCTCAATTGCTTTTTATAACAAAGATATAAAAAAAAAAGTATTCATTTCTAAGGTAAAGCTCTGTATGAGATTCAGTTTCCTTATTCAAGGTCTAAGTGTGAAATGACTTGGATCAGGAGTAAGAAATAATTGCAGTAATGATAACGAGTTTTTTTTTTTTTTTTTTTTTTAAGGTGATCTTAAGTTTAAGCATTGCTGTTTAAAGATTTATCACATCATTATTTTTATTTAATTTTTTATTTAATTTTTAATTTTTTAATTTTTATTTTAACAACCCTGTTACTAAATGCCCTAAACGGCTCTCTGAAATGGGGGGTTGCTTTTGCCCCATAAAGCATAAGTAGCACCTCTGTACTGTGTACAATTTAATACAATTTCAAGGCAGAACTTGAATTTGGGAAAATGTACCTCAGTTTTGTCTCTGAATTGACACTCTAACTCAAGTATCGCTTAGTTTCTATGAATTTTCATTTTTTTAGTACACAATCTTAATTCAGACCTGATAGAATTTAGAATTATGTATTTTAAAAATAGAAATAAAAATGTTAATGATGAAAAGAGTTACTTTAAAGTGATCTTAAGTTTAAGCATTGTTACTAGAAAAATTAACACATCATTATTTTAGTTTTTATTTTAACAACTCTATTGCCCTATACCACAACCTCTCTGAAATAGCCTCTTTAGCATTGGCCTCATAAATCCTGAGAGGCACCTCTGTACTTTATAAAATTCCAAGGCTGAATTTGAATGCCTTTTTAAAAGCAATAAAGCACAAAGTAGACGCTTTTTAAATTTTAATTACTGTTAAACCTTGATTTTATTTTGGTTTTATAAGATCCAAAATTGCCATTTTTAACTGGCATAACCATGTAGCAAGTGAACATGTTATGCTGTAACTGTGTTAATGAGTTTGCCAAAGCAGAAAATACAAATAATTCATAACAATGCCTAAAAATAATGACCTTTTAAAACATGTCTCTACTTTTATATTGGTGTAATTGATCAATTTAGCTCACTTAAATTCTAAAAGTAATTTTAAAAAATTAAGTAAAAAATCATTTTAAAAAATCAACAAGCATGGAATAAAAGCTTGCAATCTTCTCGCACTGATGCCAATAACAACAGTAAATAATACATGGTCTTTAAGACATATGTCAGGTCTTATAATGATGCTTGATTAAATCACACATCAGGTGCTTAATGAATTTGTTTGCACTGACACCACCTGTATTTTACACTCTCAAAAAGAATCACCATAATCATCGTGAACAATATTGGACTGTAGGGTTTGAGCTTACAATCCTCCCCTTAATTTCAGAGCAAGGGATTTCAGTACAGTGTCTGAGATAATCTATGTAAGCAATCCCACTTATAGCCCTTTGTTGTTTAGACTAAGTAGTGAGCATCAGATAAAGTGATTGTAGCCTCAAATCAGCCATGAGCTGTTTGTTTAAGGATGACAGCTCTCTCTGTGTACCACAACCTATTATTGACCATCTTAAAAGCGACTGGTTTTAGTTGATTATTTATAAGTTCTGCATTAATACCACTCTATATAGTTCAAAGGCAGCGGCAGCCGCTCCATCAGCCAGAGGGGATTGTGCTGTGCTAAAGGATGTGCTTATGTTTGGCATTTGCATCTTCGTACAAAATAGAGGCGTCCGCATTGAAAGATAAACAAAACAACAGCAGAAAACAGCAGCACAACATAAAAGTGTGCATCGTGCTTTTGTCGAGCCCTCCTCCACACCAGGGGCGGTCTTTGATGTGGAAATGGAGGTTCTTTACATTCTGAAGTAGAAGTCTGCAGTTGGATGGAAATGGAGGTGTAGGCAGTAATGCCTCGCAGAGTTTTCTGTTGTTTTTTTATGTCTTTGGTGCCAGTTGACCACAAATGTGTGTAATGGTATGGAGAGAAGCCCGGGTCAGGATCATATCAATAGTGTGGCCTGGGAATGAAAAGGAATGTGCATCAACCAATTATGATGTTACCTCAATGTAAAAACTGGTCCATCTGTCAAACACACATACATCAAACACTGCTTTAAGGAGCGATTGTTGTAAATGCTTGTTTGCCGGTGCTTAAAGGTTTCCTTTCAGTTCTTTCATTGGACTGCCAGACATCCAATTTGTGACTGAAACAAAGCTCTTAGCATCTCATTTTAATGCCCCAAGTCTTTGCTACAAACAGAGCATATAGTCCCTAATTAGTATTGAGAGACCCTACAAATCTATAGCCTTTGTTATTTAGATCGAGTTATTCATGCACTGTGCACAGAGCCCCATGCCGCATGTCCATAGGCTTTGTAAGAATTCAGTGTGTAAAGCAGCTACCCCCATTTATTTTGTCTTCCATTTCAGAAACCCTTCCTAATTTCAGGACAGGCAGAGAATCTTTGCTCTTCCTCTAATTGTGTTTACCACTGCATATTCTCCATCTGCTTTGTCTTCTCATGAAAGCCTATAGTATCCTCAGGGCTCAAAGCAATGCCGAAAGACAGATTTAATCAATCAACCAGTCAGCGTCTCAGCTGAGCTAGGACTTCCCTCAAACAGCCGTTATTAGCCGGGTGTCCACTGTAATGACCCGATGACATTATGTTGCATAGAGTTGTCTGTCTTTGAGAGGGAGACCAAGTACTAGCAGCAGCTCATGCGCAGAACACAAAACACTTTCCCATAGTCTTTTTAATGGAGTTGTATTGGATATTGTTTTTGTTCGGGACCGCTGGCTGTGAGATGTCGACAAGTGTAGCAACATACTCACATTTTCAGCTGTCTTTTAAGCTCTCTTTATTTGCAGTAGGAAAAGTTCATTGTCTGGTCACTCTATTTAAGACCCCGGGCTCTGCTGGCTTGGGCTATCTGAATGAGCTTCTCGCAAGCAGCTCGAGTTTGAACAGGCCCTTGATTAACCCTGGAGTGACTGACTAATGTCATTGAAGGAGGACCACCTGGTGGGGGGGGACTGTACAGTCAGCTGCTGCTGAAAGCCACTGAATGCCTCGGACCAGGTGCCAGCTTCCACAGCCTAGCTAATTGTTGCCGTGTAATAGTGCGCTTGATTGCACAGAATGCCTCAGGCCGAGGATTAAGGAAGAAAAGAAGATGAAGAGGAAGAAAAGCTGTTGCCAAACCAGAAGTCTGTCTTTTGGCTTTCCATTGCCCCCTCCTCAACCCATATACTCAAGCTTCTTACATATAATGCACTTGCTTTTTCTTTTCCTCATGTCTTATGTGCCCAGGTGGCACTGATTATTTCCGTTGTCTTCCATAGGATTATTATTCATTTTTATGTTCTTAGCTTTACATTTTGGGTCTGTACAGTCTGACTATTGGGCTTATCTGTCTAAATGCTGTATGTTTTCCTGTGTATGTAGTAAAGGATCTGTCCACAGCACTTCAGCCCATTCCTTCTTACTGTAACCGCTCTGTGTGTGAGCCTCCAGTCTGTAGATATGGATATCCACGTTGTTCATTACCAAATGTCTGGACTTTGAGTGTTCTCTTGTGTCTGCTTTGCTACATTCATGTTTAGCTCATTATTAAATATTCAGTGCATGCAAAAGCTCATGAATTAATCCCATTGTTGTAATGAAAAGACTGCTATGAATGGTTAAGCTTTCATCCTGAGAATCCCGGTGTCTGATATAAAAGAGCTCTTCAGAAATCTCTACTGCCCACCCCTGACTTGAGATGCATCCACACTGATGGACCTGTCATGTTATAACTTCCTCTTAATGCACTGGCTACTGATAATTGCCTTTTCTAATGTGGGCTTGTTTGCTTAATTATTTTTCTATTGTGCTCCACATCAAGGCCTTGCATTGTCAATGCAGCACTCGTATAAAAGAGCAGTGAGGCAGTTCTCTGGCTCATATGAATAAATGGAAGAAACAAAACCTGGAAGTGAATCTTGTGCTACTAAAATTAAGTTGGGCTTGACATTAAAAAAATAAATAGCATCAAGCTTCAGTGGACATCATATGAAATCTGTGTTTCCAGATGTGCCGATAAAATTCTTTCTTTATTGCACAACCAGTATATTATGGGATTTGCAAAAAGTACAATAGACCCGTTTGAGATCAAACTAAACTAAACTGATGTATGGTATGCTTAGTCATTTAACACATTTCTTTGAGCCTCCACTTTGTGATGATGTCATATATCAATGCCCTATCCCTGTGGTGGCGCTGTCAGAATGGTGCAACCTGTTGACCTTTTCCATTCTCACTCCATTCTGACAAGCCTTTTTTGTTGCTTCCCAGATCAGATCAATAGTAACTGCGCTGTTAGGGGAGCTAATGTTACGTGTTCAACTTGCAATGTGGCAGACGTTTGATTTAGCCGCGTTATAAATCAGCGCCCGTGCCAGCTCGGCCTGTCGGGTCTTTGTGGGAATCTGAGCTTGCAGTGATGTCATGCTCATAATTCCATTTCTTTGCGTCTGGTTCTTAGATGGATGCAGGTGAGGTGAGATGTAAAGGATGTCACCTAGAGTCAATGTCCCCCTGGAGGCTCAATTAACCTGCCCTCCCCCCCCCTTCCACTGAACCTCCAACCCCTCTGTTCAGGGTTTAATTGGTATAGGTGTGTAAAGACACACACACACACATACTCTGCAAAATTAGGAATACAAAGGGGTTATCAGAAAACCAGTAAAGCACATGATTTAACTCCAGTGTGACATTTTTCTCCCTATCTTCGCTTCACATTCTTTTTTTATTTATTCCTTTTCATTTTTATTTGTCGTTCTTTCAGTCATCTCCCTTTCCAACCTTTAATCACCTCACACCTCCTCTTGGTTTTTCCGCTGGGACGAACTTCACGCCTCAGTCCAATGGCGTGACAACAGGTACCCTTGCTGCAGTGGCCCAGAAATTCACCAATCAACACCTGCTGTCCCATGGGTTTATGCAGCTGACAGAAAACAGCATATAGTCCAACACTGATTGTATAATGCTATTTCACCCACTTCCCTCTTGCCCTCCATCTTTTTCAAGCAATGCTCTGTACATTTTCAACTCTCCTTAAGCATGCAGATATTTTCTTTGGTACAATAGTTTGCATTTTTTGTAAAGGGGTTAAATAGGCAGTAATTAAAATCTTAAAGTCTTACAAATGAGCTGATATAAAAGTTTTTTTTTCCTCTCTTTGCTACTCAGCATAAAAGGCAGCATAGCTGTTGAATTGATTTGTAGAATTCTATGCGGCCACTGGTTTGTATAAGTAAATGCTTTGAGGGTGCATCTGTATTTAAATGTCTGTATGAATTCAGATGTGGGTATTAATGTATGCCTCGCCACTTTGAAATGTTTGAATACAGAAGTAATCCTCACGCCATGTGTAATTACAGCCTGGAATTATTTATTGTTAGAAAAAGCTGGATGCTAGTCCTGTTGAGTATCCCAAATGTGCCCCCCTCCCTCCTTCGCTCTTACTGGCCAATTATCCTCTTCCATGGCCGGACAGCAAGGTCACTATGATTGGCTGAGGTTAATGGCTGGTGCTTGGCTGGAGTGGAGGTCGAGCATGCACAGCCACTTTCTACTTCTTTAACTTCTCACTCTTCACACAAGAGCCCATTCAGTCTCCACCAGAGAGAAGGAAAAGGGAAATGTGTTGTTAACCTTGCCTTTGCTATTTCTAATGACTTTAGTAGAGTGAAAGATATTCTGGTCATTATGTGCTTCATAAATGCTCTATACAAAGTTTAAGTAATTAAACCATGCATTATGTATTAAGTCGGAATGTATGTTTCTGACTAAATAGCATAAATTATTCTCCGTGCAGTATTTAGTCATAAATTAATTCCTATAAAATGCTGTCTTTACATTTATTTGCAAATGGTGGCATTTTGTACTGTTTAGCTTTAGTGCAGGTAGTTAAAAGTAGTTCAAATATACATCAAGCGACACTGAGCTTTTAAAAGATCCTGTCCCTGAAAGTTAAAATTATTATTATAATATTTTATTTATTATTATTTAAAAACTGGTATTGCAACCTGAATTAGTTATTTGATTGAGAATAATGAACCCATTCTAAACATTTAGTTTACACTTTTGTAAAATTTAATAAAAACAAATGTTTGGGATTTATAAATACTTTCGAACACTTATTAAAGTAAAAATTGTACAAAATCATTCATTCATTCATTATCTCCCGCTTATCCTCTATTAGGGTCGCGGTGGGGTTCCCCATGCCCATCCAGGGGAGAACGTCTCAGGCGCTGGGCAGATAGACCCAGGACAGGGCGCTAATCCATCACTGGGCACACACTCACTCACACAGACACACTTTATATGGGGCAATTTCGAGAATTCAATTAACTTGATCCATGTTTTTGGACTGTGGGAGGAAACCGGAGAACCCGGAGGAAACCCATGCAGACACGGGGAGAACATGGAAACTCCACCCAGATGGGGATTCGAACCGGGAATCCCTAGCGCAGAGAGGCGAATGTGCTAACCACTAAGCCACCGTGCCTGTACAAAATCAATTTTACTAATATAACTCATTTGTCTGCAACGCGAAAATCTTATAACATGGGCAAAATAACAGTTTATATTACACTTATATTTAAGTGACATGATTTTGAAAACTTTCCCTCTGGCCAGTTTAATAAGACATAACATAAGAAAAACATAATAACATAAGAAACTTGTCCTTTGTACTAAACCACAGATCCTTGAATTTATTCATTCATCCATTCATTCATTATCTTCCGCTTTATCCTATATTAGGGTCGCGGTGGGGTTCCCTATGCCCATCCAGGGGAGAACGTTTCGGGCGCTGGGCAGATACACCCAGGACAGGGCGCCAATCCATCGCTGGGCACACACTCACTCACACACTCTATATGGAGCAATTTGGAGAACTCAATTGACTTGATCCATGTTTTTGGACTGTGGGAGGAAACCGGAGAACCCGGAGGAAACCCATGCGGACACGGGGAGAACATGGAAACTTCACCCAGTTTGGGATTCGAACCGGGAATCCCTAGCGCTAAGAGCCGAACGTGCTAACCACTAAGCCACCGTGCCGCCACCTTGAATTTATTGATCCATCTAAATATTACATGAATGAAGTTGAGTGGACTAACAAAATATTTTCACTATAGTTCTTATTGAAATAACTACTTTAATGAGAGTTGAATTGAAAGAGAGGTACTGTATATGCCCTAGTTGTTTACCTATTTAAAGGTTCTATTTAAAACCATAAGCTTAAGGACCATAAAACTGATAGGTCCACAAACAAACATAAAACAATTGAAATAAATTAATTAATTTTACCAGACCTAGGCACCAGCCACCATAGAGTGGGTCTTTGCTTTGGACTATCCTGTGAAAATCCTGTATTGATAGCCTTAATGTCATATGAGGATTGGCTAAACAAGCTTGTATGGTGGTTGTTGTCAGAAAGGTTCCACCTCTTGCAATTTCTGTAAATAACTTGGGTGAGAAAATGTTTTTCCCCTTTTTTTCACTTTTCCTTTATTTACTGACAGTTTTAAGGTTTTGTTTTTGGCCTTTTTTCATTTCAAACATATCTGGGTTCAAAAATAACCCAGACCTAGTAGTTAATAGTGGGATGTTTGCAACAGTTTAAGTTCTGGGCACTGGCAGAAGGTTCACCCAGGTCTACAAAAGAGCGAGTCAAAAGAGTTTTTCATATTCAAGAGCAGTGTTGAGTTCTGGCAGATTCAGGAAGAATGTACAACTACAAAATATATAGAAATAATCCAGCCACCAACCTGAGAATCAAACCTAATCAAACCTCAATGGATTTAATGTGTCAATCTTTATATGTTACTGCGTTTTTATTCATAGCTTGGCACACAGGCTCTCCTGATATTTAAATGACATGTTCATTCCACGTGTGTTCAGGACTTTCTGCCTTGTTGATCTAAATGCATATGATCAATTGTTAAGCTGGAGAATGTCTATAAGATATCTTTAGACCACACTATTTCATGGTTTGTCACTGCAGAAACCTTATAACTAATAGAAGTTAGCTTGTAGCCACATATCTAAAAAAGTCACAGCCAGCAGTGAAATTCTTCACAGTAAGTCAAAAAAAAAATTGGTATTACCAATATTTATGCAAAAAAATAATTATATATACGTATATACACACACACACAAAAGAGAAACTATCCAAATATGGTACTGTACTGATAAAAAAAAAATTATAACTTAAAGTTATAACGAGTTAAAGGGAAAGTTCATCCCCATACTTTAGAGTACATACTGATGACCCATACTGTGGGTTCTAATTCACATTGCTGTAACTCATGCAGAATGAGACTTGGCTTTGTCCTAATTAAATAGGCATGGAGTTCCAGGGAAAAGACGTCATCATGACATCAGCATATGTCTTCATAAGCCTCCATATCACTGATAACTTCACATGCAAATCCACATATGCTATTGGACAGTCTTTTTTTATTTTTGCCATGTAGATTTGTTTTTACCAAAACTAAGCTTAAAATGGTCTCATCAGACTACAGACCACGTTTTCATTGTCTGTAGGTGTATCTTAGATAACTGCACAGAATTTACATATGGTTTCCTCTTTGCATAATACAGTTTTAGGTTGCATTCATTTCTGTACCGAACGTACTGTTTTGAATGACACGTGTTATTTTCTAAATGACTACTTAAACCCAGGATAACACAGTTCTACACTGTTGCATGACAGATATTTAAAATTATTTTCTTTAAAAAAATGTTTGACAAACAAATATTTTTAGATGGGCGTGGGCAGCTTTCTCCAATAACTGTAAAGAAAATCTTTAATGACTATGCTGTTGTCTGATGTTTGAAAAAGGGAATGTAGTACAGAATTCATGCAGTATAATCCCATAGAAAGTAAACCATGAATGTTTTACATTACTTTAAACATTTACATTTACATTTGGTCATTTAGCAGATGCAACTTACAAGTATCCCAACTTGATGGTTTGTGTCAGAAAACATGGTTACATACAGAATTCCTTTAGCGATGAGGGTAAGGCTCTTGCTCAAGGATCTACACTGGTAAAATCAATAGACCTGGGTTTTAAACCAATAACCCTTGGACTGCAAGCCAAACACCCTGAGCCACTACTCTCATGACAAAGTGCTTAGAGGCATGAATGGGTTCAATCCCCATCATCTTTGGTTTACAAGACCAACGCTTTACCACTTGGCCACCATGCCTAAACATTAGCTCTCTTTATATATGAGTCTTGCCCTGAATGGGTTGCTTTAGCGAATACAACAAAGACTGATTACAGAAACCTTTATAAAAGAGAAATTAGATTTAATGCAATGTGGAAATTCAGTTCTGTTTTTATATAAGGTTTCTTCAGTGTGAGGGTGGTGCTCAGGTTCTAAACAGTTCTGCTCATGACGGAGCTTGGAACTTTGTTTCTGTAAAAAACAAAAAATTAGCCATCTAGGTGTGCTGGATATCCTACTGTATTACTTCCCTACTCCCTGACTCACTCCCTGGCTAAGCGTAGAAACCTCTCAGACACCGGTTCGTGGCCTGTAAGTCGCATGCTCTTGGAAGTTAATAAACTCAACTCAAGGGATTGTGCTTATTAAATAGAAGCTTTGAAAAGTATTATTTATTTTACCTCATATCTTCCTGCAAGTTGTTATATGTATGCATGTAAGAATTATGACCCATTAGTATAACACTTTTTGTGATGATATAATAGGATTTTTGTTGTTTGCTTGTTTTTTTCACTAATTATTGTTCATTGGATATTCAGAGGTTTAAATTGGCTAATCCTAAACTCTTTTAGGTCATAAATAAGATTTTACATTTAATCTTTATTCTCATTGTTATCAATGCTCATAAGCTTTTTATGCATAGGCCTTAATGACAGATTTACGTGAACTGTCTAGTTGACATTGTAACCCTGTTTTGATGGGGTTGTGTCCAGGACCTCTTCCCAAGTGTGGTAAATTCTATTGTTGAAGAGTGTGAGAGGGGACCAAGAGGGAGGAGTGTGAGGTTGGGGTGGCCTCATAAGCCCCAGAGAGAGGGTCTGGAGCCTGAGCGGACTGCTAATGAGAGGCCATATGAGTCACTCTGCAGCGCCCTCAGAGTCCCTGTGCACCTTGAACATGGCCACCACTGCCACCTGACCTTGGCTTTGATCCGCCAAACTGATTGACCTCCCAATTCCCCACTGGCCACCCATAACCATCTGGACAACACTACATTGTCTCAATCTCGCACCCTTACACCCTTGCATGCTCCCTTGCACACAAATGCATGGGAGGTGGGGGCAACCCAAAAAAGTCAATAAATGGCCTGACACCTCAGTAATTCATATTGGGACATGATGAACACAACTATATTTGCAGTTTTAAGAACAGCTCTAGGCAGCATGTCAGCTGTGAAGGATTTGTGTATCGATGACGTGAACTTGTTGACCATGTCAGACTTTTTTAAATGAATAGATTTTTAGCATTCGTTTAGAACGTTTCTTTTATAATCAGACATAAACCAGGCCGGCACAGTCATGTCCTTAACTGATTTTTTTAAGTTTGTGGCAATTTGTTTGTGTCCATCCTGTCTGATTGCTCAATAAGTCAGAATTGTTCCAGAGAAATTTCACCTTATCTGACTCCAAACGCCCTTCCTTTGTCACCTGCTGCACCATGATGTAGCAAAGGGTTCACTAAAAGCCAAAAAACAGCATCATCTGTTAAAGCCCTTCTGCAAAATGCTTAGACTGTGTTTTTCTCCATTAAGTGAATTTAAGCTGTCTGTTTTCTCCCTGCTGTAACAGTCCCATTGTGCTTTCTTTCTCTCTATTTTCCTTCCCCCTCATTTCCCCTCTCCTCAGAGGCTGACCTGTGTGTTACTGAGGTCATCACATTATTTTACATGGCAGGGAGGTTTTAAGTCTTTGCTCGTCACTTTGGCAATGCCTCATATGTTCTTTTCTTTATGAAATCTCCCAAGTGAATGTGTTCCATATATGCAGTCACAGATTGTGTTGGAACCATAAAGCCTTATGGAAATTTCCTGCTCACACGTCCATCGCTTAGTAACGTGCTGAAGCGCATGCTGAGATTTTCCACCCCAGGTGTTTCAAGAATGACTTGGATTACAGTGCATCGGGAAATTCCAAACCTTCCGTTAATTCACAGATTCCGAATTTAAATTACTGGACTGTGTTAGTAATGCTGCTAGCGGCTGCTAGATTTGAGCCATTGAAGGCTTCTGGGGAGATAGCATCAAAAACAGAATGTTTCTCTGAAGCCGTTGTCAGTGTTTTATTAATCTCATCCACATGGCCAGCATCCGCCTCTCATGAACTCAGTGCGTGTATTCGACAGAACAAGGTGTAACACATTCATGATTCAGTGCTATGATAGAAAAGCTGAAACAAAATTGTTTTAGAGGCATTTCACAGTATATCTTTATACTCTGCACTTCTCCATGGCTTTTTTGTTTCTGCTTTATATATGTAATGTTCATCTCTGAATGGTGGGGGAGTACACAGGACTCAGAGTGTGGTGGGTGGCTGCAGCCATTGGTAGTTTTGGCTCAAGTCAATATTTGTTTTAGGAATCTCAATAGCAGAGCCACACTTGTGTCATCTGCATGGCCCATAATGGAGTGCCATATGGCTGTGTTGACCTAGTGAGATCAGGGTTATTATCCTTTGCCCTTCTTTCAATTCTCTTTCCCCACCTCTTTGCTTAAGCTTGTGTCTCACCATTTTCCTCCTTTTCTGTATGGATATTTCCATTTTGGCTTTAATTGTATGTAAATTAAAACTTCCCAGGCGTAGTCTACATTTTACACCGCCTTTGTCTTGCATGTTTTTTTTAATGCTTCTTTATCATGCGTAAACAAATGTGACCTTTTACTGTAACATGACCCATGTTTCCATGGCAGTTAAGTAACCTCTGTTTTGCCCTTGGCACAAGAAAAAAAATGCTCAAATTAAAATTAAGACGCTTGTAAGAACTTTTTTTTTATCCTAAGACTTGGGTGTTAATGGCCATGTTGTTGTAGTTTCATTTAGCTCATTACATGTTTACTATATTTCTCAATGTCCAGGCAGTTTTTTATTACCTTTAGCCTCTGCCTCTCTTTACTATCCTAGCGTGGCGATAGAGGGGAAAAAGAAAGAAAGGGGAGCAGAAGTGGAGCAGATTGCTCTCTCTCAGTGTACAGCCCTCAGGCTCAGGTGCTTGTCAGTACTGGGTTCAGAGGGACCTTTTCAACAATTTGTCATGGCTGCCTAAGCCCCTGCTGCGCCGGCACGTGGCACGCACACACACGCTCACTCGCACTCACTCACATACTCGGAGGGGTGTGTGACAGGCAGCATGGTCATGATGAAGTACAGGGGCCTTGGCAACAGCCTAGCTCCTGGCAGCATAAGCGGCTTCCCTAATGAGTTGGGAATGGCATCAGTGGGGCCCTTCAGAAATTCAGCGGGCAGGCGTGTGGACAGCCCAGCCTTCGCTCCAGCCCAGTCATTAGGGTGGCGAGCCTTCGGAAGCTCTGCTCGCAAACACTCTCTCACAATCCTGCGTGTTGACACTCTACTTGTCATTATTTGTTTTCCCTTTTCTATACTTATTCAGACATTTCAGCTGTGACACATGAAGTGGTTTATTATAGTGTACAGTGGCATAAATCTTGATTTGTACCAGTTGTAGCAAAGCTTTGTGTGAGAGTTGAGAGAGCATGCAGTCTGGGTGTGCTAGTAGTGCATGTTGAGGCCCAGCACAAACACCTGCTCCTGTGTTGTTTGGACGGTTAACGGTCATTCTGGAAATTTCGAATGCTTACATCAGATTCATCCCAAACCAACGAGATGGAAAAACAACATTGTAGTGATTGATACTTAATTTTTAATTTAATTTCATGTTATTTCATTCAGAAATTTAAGGTGTGTATTTAAGAAAAGAAAAAAGCAATAAGCATACATGATTTTACATCACATTTAAGGTTGTTATACTAAATATTGTAAATAAATATTGTAAAAAATATATATAATAATAATAATTTGTGGATGATAATGCACACCCCTGACCGCTTCACGTTCATATTCATGCGTGAAGCATACAAACGTGTTTCAACATTGTTTTAAATGATATAAATTAACCATCAATGGAAATGCAGATAAATATAAACGGAGAGCAATTTCTCCATAAGCACTAAACCAGTATACCGATTATGTTGCTTATAAACAATAAAATTTTAAATAAACACATTTATAAATTAAATTTGTCTTTTATTATAGGGTTGTTATAACAGTTTTATAAAATCAATAAGACACAAGTAGTTGGGCATTATTGTGAATAAATCACCAGAAACCTCTCATGATGTGTATGCCCTTTTGAGCCATATTGCGTTATTGTTTTATTCTTGTTTATTATCCCTTGTAAATAAATTTAGAAACAAGGATTTCTTTGTAAAATGTTGTATCCCATGTGATGAAATTTATCTTTATTTAATGTAATAATAATAAATGTAGTAATTACCTACAATTTTAATACTATTATATAACAGTTATTTCAAATAAACTCTTGGGTGGCATTCAGAAATTAACAGAATTGGTACTATACATGTTTTCCTATAATTAATAGGTGTTCTAAATTAGAGCTGAGAATCAAATAGAAGAACCGCCTGCTGTGTGACAGCAGCATTATCCACTGTGTCTGCACAGGCAGATAAGCTTTGATTTAAATTGTCTTGTTTGTCCATGATGCCATGTACCATGGCAGGAATTTTAGAAGGAAATACAAAAACTATTGACATTTTATTTTAATTAATAATATGCATCTATAACTCTAAAACTTTTCCATGCTCAGTAGAAAAGTAAACTTGGTTGCTTAATCTGATTTCATTCCTTTATTATTATTTTTTATTGTATATATATATATATATATATATATATATAATTTTTTTTTTCTCCAATAGCCAGATATTTCTGATTATAATGTGCTCAACATCAAACTTCAAATAATTCAATTATTGAAAAGTAAATTTAATTGGTATTCTGTTTTTCAAGAAAATCTTTAAGAAATAAAATTAAGTAAATGCAGGATTGTAAAATATTTAAAAATAGTTGCATGAAAGTAAGTATGAAAGTATTTTAATGATATCAGATTCCACCGTCATGCCATTTAAGGATGAGAGGGTATTACTGTGCTTAAAACTATTTGTGTTCAGACGTTATACTTGGTGCTCTGTCTTTCCAGCCAACTCAATTTCCTTAACAGATTATTCTCAGTTATGAGGAGCGAGCACTCTATCTGGAGGCCATCATTATGAACCACAAGGAGAACTTGATGTTTGAGGACTTTGCTGCCCAGGTCTTTTCCCCCTCCCCCACATACTATCCAATGAGTGGTACAGGTAAGCGTCTCTTTCTTCCTCCTGCTCTCTATCTATAGAGCTCTGACTCATAGTGTCCTTACTGCACCTGCCTTTTCTCTGCTGTTTTCCCATTCTGCTCTTTGGCCTTCTGCTCTCTATAAGCAAGGCCTGTGTGTGCGCACATGTTTGAATGTGTGCATTGCAGCTGGCACTATTAGCCGCAAGCCTTAAAGCAATAGTTCACCCAAACTGTGCCGATTATGCCTTACAGTGAATGTAAGCTATTGTTAGATGTTAATGTAGCAACATGTTGGAAGCAGCCACGGGTGTGTGCTTGTACATGGGTGCAGACAGAATGAGTCCTCTGGGCTGCTCAGTCTGTCTTTGTTCCACCTCAAAACAATGACATTCATCCCACAGTGCAACCGTGGAACGTCATATTCTCATACATAACAGCAATAAACAACACAACGTAGTAAATTTTCGCACTGCTTGTTCTCTCATGATGAATGTCTTTGTAGGCAGGATTGCATAGTATTTATAAAGTTTGATCTGCAAAAACTTTTATTTGGCTGGATGTCTATGGTCCACTATAACTAATTTAGTTCAATTAAAATCACTTTTGGCCACAATCATGATTTTCTTGACATATTTAAGCTTTTTGTTATGTTGAAATTTTGATGTACTAACCTCATTCAACCTAACTGCTGCTGTGAGACATGGCAAAGGATGTGTAATTTTCATCCATCTATTACCTTCTGCTTTATCCTCTATTAGGGTCGCGGGGGGTTCACCATGCCCATCCAGGGGAGAATGTTTCGGGCACTGGGCAGATACACCCAGGACAGGGTGCCAATCTATCGCTTCGCACACACTCACTCACACAGACACGCACACATACACAATCTATATGGGGCAATTTGGAGTACTCAATTGACTTGATCAATGTTTTTGTTCTGTGGGAGGAAACCTGAGAACCCGAAGGAAACCCACCGAACACGGTGAGAACATGAAACTCCACCCAGATGGGGATTTGAACCGGGAATCCCTAGTGCTGAGAGGCCAACGCCCTAACCACTAAGTCACCATGCCGCCCGGACGTGTCATTTGTAGTGGCTAATTCTAAATGTTATTGTGAAGTTTTGGCAGCATGGTAGCTAATTGTTTAGGGTGTGCGTTTAACAATATCCCGGATGGGTGTTGGGGGGGGGGGGGGGGGGGGGGGGGGGGGGGGGGGGGGGGGGGGGGGGGGGGGGGGGGGGGGGGGGGGGGGGGGGGGGGGGGGGGGGGGGGGGGGGGGGGGGGGGGGGGGGGGGGTGTCTGTCATGAATGACCCTGTACTTTAAGTCACTTCGGAGACAAAGCCTTACCAATGAGGTAGTGGATACGGTTTTAAAATTTGTCATTACTATTAAGTATCAGAAGCTTATCGTGTTTGCATTGTGAAAAATTTAAGTAGTTTGGTAGTTAAGATCAAATTTGACCTAAAAGTTAAGAATTTAAAGTTTTAGAATTGCTTAACTTACATGGAGGGTTATATGGAAGACCTTCAAGTTGCTTTGCCTAAATCTGTCAGCTCAGTACCGGAAAGATGTTTTTGTTATTAAACAAACAAAAACCTTTTTTCAGGAAACTTCCAGTTACAAGTTTATCGTCCATAAAGTCGGTCATGGCAGTCAGGTGTTTTAAGGACACTGCTTACAGTTATGTAGAGCATATTACACTGTGGTTTGTGTACAGTAGGCTTAGAACAGCAAAGTCTGAGAATTAAGGGTGGATTATGCTGCTAGGATACAGCAGGCCTGGATTAAATCTGTACCCAAGGTGAGGCAGAAAAGGAACTTGACCTAGTACTGCCTGTCTGTTTAATGGCTTTAAAATCAATATGGTTTCTCAGTTTATTCACAGGGAGATCGTGTTAGTCAGTAGATTGATGGATGTGCTTTATTCTTTCCCAAGGGGGAGTTTGAGAGTACAGTAGATTTGTAAACAATGCCCGTCTTTCTGGACAGTGTAATAATAGGAATGTTATATTTTTTGGACAAGAAAAAGTGTGCGTGAGCCCTTTTTTATACGTACCGACTAGCTGGAAAGACAAATTTTGGTGGTCCACCTTTAAGCATTTATTATAATGCACATTCAATGTGGCACTTTTTTTAAACAATTTTTGCAATATTACATTAATTTCCCTCAACAGTGAACATTGTACCTTTTTATATTAGTTTCTTATTTAATATCTGAGCCTGAACTGTTCAGTTGTCCTTATTTTCTCCTTTTTTAGACACTGTGATGATCATTTATTGTAAATGCTAAAATAATATTTAAAATTTTAACCTAAAATCCCAGCAAAACAGCACCATGCTTTGCAGTCAGAGTGGTGTTTATTTTATTTATTTTTTTTAAATCACTCTTTCATTCCTTATTTCACAAATTCAGGCTGATGTTTGCACAGGACAAAGACCTTGTTATAAAGGTCTGTTCTCTTTTGAGATGAAGCAAAAGTTTAACTGTTTAAGTTTAACAAAACTTTTTTTGCCGTTATAATTGTGGCTTTGCTTTGAGGACATGGGTAAAGCTTTTATTGTAAATAACAACATCCCAACTGGAGCATAGTTTTATAAGCATTTAAACCCCAAAGAGCAAGCCGAAGCAACAGTGGCAAGAAAAAACTCCCTGTTATGTCGTTATTTTAAGGAAGAAACCTTCCTTCCATCTTTCTTGAGCAGCCGGGCAGCATCAACAGTGTAGGACAGCCATGTACAGATTGCTCAAGTAACAGCATTAGCCAATAATCTTGAGTCATCCAGCAGGGTCACGCTCCTGATCGTTTATTTAAGGTTTCTGAGAAAATTGTTTTAGAATAAAAATCTGATTGTACAGGAGTTGGCCCTCCAAGGGTTAAGAGTTCCACAGAATAAATTTGAAACTAAAAAAAAGCAAAAGAAGAAAATTATTAAATTCACCACTTTTTTTCCTCATACCAGTACAGCAAGGACCTTAGGCCTACCACCCATTTACATTGTCATTGAAAAGCTCATATAGTTAGACTGTTATAGTTAAAATTTAGAAAAACATTTGAAGCAATAATGTACATACCCTCATTAACATAATACATAAAATGTATGATATAATAAAATGTATATACTTAGCTTAAGTGTTTGCCCTTAAAAGTATATACCGTTTTAAAGGCTCATTCGCAAATTTGCTAAATAATTTATAATCGTTTTTAGATTAATATTTTCACAACATTTATATTTTAAAGCAGTTTAAATCTATTGTAGCTGATATAGTGTCTTCCCTGAAGTAGGACAATCCAGTAATCAGCTCTAAAGCAGAGTGCCACAGTGGCGTATTTTTCATTGCCACACACATTTTTTTATTTAATTAAAAAAATTTTCTTAGAGGCATAGAAAATCACAAGCTGACCTCTATTAGCCTGCCTACAAAGCTTTGTACTAAATAGTCTTAAGATATGCCTATACTGAGGGGATGACCCCACTACCAGATAAGTACTGAGTGTGCCAATTCTAAACCACAGTGCACAGAGCTCTCAGTTCTGTGCACTTTTACCCACATCATTTATCTTCTTCTAGTAATTGTTCTGGGTGAAGCTGAAGATTTGTTGAACATAATGCAGCACCCTGTTTCAAATGAAAATGTTTTCTGGTGTAATCAGGGTTTAATAGAACTGGCTCTTCTGGAGGAAATTTGCTGTCAATTATGTTTCTGCAAAAGTGAAAATAATTTCAAGGTCTCTTTTCCTCTCTCTCTCTCTCTCTCTCTCTCTCTCTCTCTCGCACTCACTCTCACGCTCTCTCTCTCTCTCTCTCTCTCTCTCTCTCTCTCTCTCTCTCTCTCATTCTCTTTGTCTCTCTCCCTCACACGCTCTCCTTCACTCTTTCATCGGTTCATTCACGTTTTCTCTGGTTCTTTTAAGAATCATCCTGAAATTAGTAAAAAGTTTAATTTCACTCTAAATTTGAAAAACAAGAAAAAAAAAAAATCAGTTGACATGACCCAGCATGCAATGGAAGTATAACATGCTGATCACGTGGAAATGTATTGTTTAGATGACTGCTTTACATTTTCCAGCTTAACTCCAAATTGCTATCAGTGTCAGTTTACATGTGTTCAGTAGTGTATATTAAAATTTGTGTCTACCTGCTCCATTCATCATTAACATCTCATCCATAACAGCGGGAAGGCGGTGGCCAGGCATGGTTTGGGACATGGAGTACTCTTGGGCTAAACTGGAGTGTAAGACTTTTTAACATTTCCTTATTTAGGCATGACACCCTCTATCCCTAATCACCCCTTCTGTCATCTCCAGTTTGGTTGTTCCTGCATGTGTCCTTAGCGTTGTGACAACGTGAACTCACTATATACTCGATGTCAGTGACTGTATGCGAAACTTGGCCAATTAATGTAACAAGCTTCAGGAATTTATTTAAAATGTGTTATTTCAGATTATATTAAATTACTTTTAAAGTTTTATATTATAAAAAAAGTAATATTCACATTACTAATATTTATTCAGTAGTAATATTTATTCAGTGGCTGCAGTAGTAATTTTTGTTTTCTTTTATAGCAGCAGACTAGTTATTTTGCTCTTGCCTCAATTTTCTTTTTTACTAGATCACATTATTGTAATATTATGGTTGTGTATTTACTAACTATAATATTCATCTTAAAAATCAATGCAAGCACTCAAGCAACACTTTAATCCCCTGTGCTGCACAATGGGTGCAGATTAAACTAAATATTGTAGTTAAAATAACTAGTTGACATCTGACTATTAAATGTATGATTACATTAGCTTGCTTGGACTGGGCTCAAATAGTTTACTGTGTCCCTTTAGAATCAGGTAGGCATGTTGTACAAATGCAGGTATTCTGGAGATCAAAATTAGAGACCAATGTACAAACACTTGATTTTTTCAGAAATAATGTAATCTACATTGATCAACATTTGAAGGATTTTACATTATTCATTCATTAATCATCATAATTAGAGAACAACAATGACTATAGCAGAGAGAAAGATTACAACTAATTTTCTGAGGGTCACCAATCACTAGAAAGTGTACAGGACGTTGCTTTGACTTCAGCACATCTGTGGTCACAGGACATCACTAGTCTCTCACACAGCTCTGCTGAAATTTTGGTCCAGTCTCTTCCACAGTTCTGTGACTGTTTTGAGTTTCCTGGTCATAACTTTGTGACCAAGGATTTTCCAAAGGTTTTCTACTGGGTTTAGATCAGGACACAGTGATGGCCATTTTTCAATATTTTCAGTTTCAAGAAACTGATTTACCCGTTTTGCTGTGTGTAGACAGGGGGCATTGTCCTACATTAAAATTGTTGGCTGATTAAGTGATGAAGGCGAGGAAGGAACCACAAAGTTGTGTGGTTGACGAAGGTTCTTGTACAGTACACACTTGCATTCACTCTGCCATGTAGCTGTATTAAAGGTCTAATGCCTGCTGTTGAAAATTAAAGTGTTTTTACATCATTCTCTAAATTTTATCTCCAGTGTATATTGCTCTAGTTATTAATATAAATAAAATGAATATAAATATTAACAAGAAAAAATGCACATTTAGACTTGCTTGCTTGATTATTCCTTAATTTAACTTAACTAACTGGTTGTGGATTTTAAAATTTGAAATAGCTTAATAGTTTTTCATCCTCATGCATACCACATTTTTAAAACTGCTTTTGGGTAAATGTGGTTAATTGCAATTTAACCCTTGATAAATAAATGAGCGTAATCTGGCATGACGAGAAAAGAAAAAAAAACAGCTTTAATTGAAGAAAATTTATTCTGGGGAAAAAACAGAATAATAACGGAGTAACAAATCCGTACACTTCTGTAAATTCCTGAATGTTGTGTTGGTGCCAGTAATCATGGCTCATGTAGTTAAAAATAATTATATTTTCTTTTGTGTCCACATATAGCTAAACTGGAAAATTATTTTTTAATTTTCAGTTTGATGTGCCAAAAGTTATATTATAAAGGTATTATGGCTTGTTGCATCCTAATGTTATTTGTATAATTAGTTTTATTATTATTATTACATTTTAAAACTTAATTTTATGAATTGACTTTTATTAATCACTAAATGTGAGAGACTATAATTATTTCTCCTTCATTTGAATTGGGCGCATGTAGATCCTGTTAATTATACATCTATTTTAATTACTGAAAGTGCTAATGTTTCTAGATTGGTTTTGAAGTCTTTAACATTTTATTTGAAAAACTTGGCTGTTCCACCTTTTGGCCACCCTTAAGAGTGTGTTAGAGGAATTTGTTCTCAATCAGTTGAAAGAGCTTAGAGGGGCCAAGCAGTAATACCAGTTTTACAATTTGGTGCCCTATTTTTTTCCTCTAAGTTGTTGATGGCTCACAGCAAACCACATCATTAGCGACCTCACTATGTACCAAATAGCAGAGTCATGCTGCATCTACAAATACTGTCCTCATAGTATAACCCCTTTTAAAAACATTAATCAATAATATATGTGTACACTGTATAGTAATTGTTAGTTTTCACCAAAACTATCAACAATACATTTGAATTTAATGATTAGTGAAACATCTAGATATTTTTTTTTTCTTGTATAATGCTAAATTATAAATTGTTGTAATGTCTAGAAAATATTTTATGATGGCTGAGTACCATG
The DNA here is from genome assembly GCA_019802435.1 of Corydoras maculifer. Classification (NCBI taxonomy): domain Eukaryota; kingdom Metazoa; phylum Chordata; class Actinopteri; order Siluriformes; family Callichthyidae; genus Corydoras; species Corydoras maculifer. Next base: position 1,553,116 of record JAFMOD010000470.1, on the reverse strand, counting down.
AAGGTCAGTCACTGTTGAAATTTAGTTTAATTTAATTCTATATTTACAAAAGTTCATTGATTGTGTTGAGGTTATTTTTTTTTAACAGAAATTTAAGATAATTTTATTTCTTTTCTTTTTCTGTTCTTAAACATAACATGTAACATGTGGTGTATATTCATTTGAGTACAACTTTTTTTTAATTAATTTCTTCTTATATTTCAAGGATTGTGAGGATTCCCCCTTAACATGTTTTAGACATGTCTCTGTAGATCTTCATTTTGAAAGTAACGCCAAGTTTAATAAGATTGTGCATGGTATTGAAGTAGTACAGGCTGAAAAGACGACATGGCGCTTTTTTTCTTTTCTTTTTTTTTTTTTTTTTTTTTTTAAATGTCACAGTGCACTTTTTACCTCTCTTGTCTATGTTTTTTGTGTGTGTGTGTAGTCCTACTTTTATTCACAGAAAAGTACTAACAAATTGCAATGACATAAGCTCATCCAGCGAGTGCACACCCTCCCCCAACACCTGTTTATTATCCTCTGCTCCTCTATTCTGCTCATCTCTCCGAACACATACTTTCCTTTTCCCTGTGACTGTGTGCATCTTACGTATTGCTCTATTGTTTTCTCTCCCTTTATAGATTAAAAATGTTACAGGTGTCAGTTCAGTGAAAAGGTAAGAGTCCCCTTAACTAGAAGTTTACAGAACCACCGTCTTTTTTTTTTTTTTTTTTTTCTTTTTTTTTTTGTATTGGCTCACCTTTCTCTCTTTATTTCACTAATGAACTGCGTTTGCCCTGAGCTTTTAAATGAATGCAGGGAGAATTTTTAAGGGGCTTGCTAATAGATTGGTAAGACTATTGAGAGGAGCCGGACCAATTGTAACATGGTAGCATGTATGATTTTGGTGGAATCACTGCATTTTATTTTTTTTATTATTATTTTTTTATTTTTTTATTTTTTTTGGTTCTCTGGCATGTCTGTGATTTAACACCTCCTCTTCTTTTTCTTTTTTATATGATTTTTTTTTTAAAGTCTTTTTGGCTTGTGCCTATTTGCCTGGGGGCACATCTGACACTAACACCTGCCCTACTGGAAAATGTCTTTGCCACTTACGCTTTGTTTGGCTTGCTGCTGGGAGCCAATAGAAATTAAGCCAATTTTTCTTGAGTTTCTCTCTCTCTTTCTCTCAATATCTTGCTCATTTTTTTGCTTTTTCTTGCTCTTTCTGAGTCTCCAATTTCTTACTTTATTATGTATTTGATTAGTTTTTTGACTTCTTATTGCAAAAGACTTTTAAAAGTACACTAATTATTGTAATTTGGTTTTGTTCTCATGCAATGGCTATTTTTTTATATCAAATGGCTACCAAATTTGTTAATTTATTGCACCCATTAAAAAAAATTAACCTGGAATTTGTTTTTCAAGATTCAAGAAAATTTTATTATCATTAATATCACGTGATAAATGAGACAAGAACGAAATTAAATTTGCTCTGCTGGATAGATGTTATAGTAAGTTCTGAAAAATGAAAAAAATAATTATCACTAAGCACAGTCGGCACATTGAAAAAGTTTTCATTGTCCGTGGCAAAAGAGCATGCCACATGAGACATATGGATAAGTCTGCGTTCTCACTGCTGGCATCCTGTGAGCCGGGCAGCTTAACAAAGCACTCTGTGTGGATGACGCCTGGAAGGGACACCTCCCCACCCTCATTCTCTCCCCTCGTCATCCTTTGAGCTGCTCAGGGAGCGTTGTTTGCGCTCCCCCCTCCCCACTCTGAGAAGCCCTGGAGTGGAGGGCAGGGAGGCTGTGGAGGCTGCGGTCCTCTCCACTGAGTGCATGTTCCCCACACCATCTGCTCTCAGTAATTTGAGATGCCCATGAAAAAAAGCCAGAAAGTAGCAGAGGGGGGAAAAATCAGAAATCAAATATCCAGGCAGATGCCATCTTTACAAAGTAAGCTTATTTTATTTCAGAAAGTTGTTCAGAAGCACCTAACTTCAGTGTTGCCTGTTTTGATTCTAACTGTTGTTACTGGAACAAACATCTATAGTCCCTCATTTGTTTTCCCTATATGATTTCTGAGTTAGCTACAGCTAATCTGTCTGTTAATTAGATTTTCACTCTTCAAGTCCTGAATTATTCAAATACATTACTGTACATTTACAATACATCGGTCAGAAACAATTTAAGGTGATTTGATCAATTAAGTTCAATACAGTGGAATTAATGTAGTTGAATTCACCCTATAAATTTTGGGGAAAAAAACAATATTAGCTTTTGGTTAAAATAAATATATAAATAAAAGTATGCAACCAGAGAAAGTGAGACTGGGTTGTTTAAAAACAAAAAGGACACTCTTATTACTGTAGGTTCAGCCTTAATGTCTTTACAAATACAGTGTGGTGTGAAGATGGACATAAATAAATCTTAAAAATTTAAATGTAATGCACATTAGTGGTCATACTAAATGTGGTGTTATTGTGCAGTCATTACAATACAGCTATCGAGAGACGATAGGGTTACTGCGGAGTGTGCAGTAATGTTGCAGTCATTTTACCAAATCAACACTGAAGTTTTAAAACTTGTCTGCATTGGAGATTTTTATACACCTAAATAATTGACTTTCCTGTTTGTTTACATGGATAATTTATGAAAAAGTTGAATTTTGCATATTGTTTAAAATAATTTATTGTAGCATTAAAAGCTGATTTGTTTAGATTTAATAGATCAATAAAGCATCATTGCTTAGAATCCCACTGAATGTGTTTTTAAAGGTATATGACCACAAAACACTAACCTGGGTGAGCATTCTTTACAAATATTTGCTTACGTATTAATACGATTTGACTTCTTTGACCTCAGTGCACACTTGGCATGCTTCTACAGGTACGGCTTGGCGTCTTAACCAAGCCGAATTTAGCCAAACCTTCGTGATGGCTTATGTTTTTTGTATCATTTGCTATTCCTCAGGCTCCCTGAGTGGCAGCACGAGCGCTGAGCTAAGCATTACTGTGACCACCAGCGAATCCACTGAGCAGCCTTCACCCCCAATGCCACGCGCCTCAAAGAACCGGGTTTCAGGAAAACTCCGCCGCTCGGCCAGTGCCATCAGCAAATCCTCCAACTGAGCTCCTGCTTCATTAAATAAGCACTTCATCAGCTCTCCTAAGACTTGTAGAGGAGCGAAGTTTGTCTGTGTACTTGTATGTTTTTGACTAGGTTTCTTTAGGTCTATTTTGGTAGCACTGGGAGATGAGACAACCTTGACATTAGGGATTACTTCTCTAAGGTTGGATGATCTGATGTACTGTTGCACTCTGTTTGGGTCTCGCATGTTTAGCTGGAGTATATGAGCCAAAACAGAAATGTTCAAACTGTCCTTTGTGAACGTCAACGTCTGAAGAACATCATGAGGTATGAATGTAATGGTGGAACTAGTACTACTAGCATCATGGGTGACGTCTGTTCTATACCCACATCTTCTCTCAACATCTTATCACAAACAACAGTTTGTGAATACACTTCATCTTAACTCTCCTTGTGTCTTAAACACTGAATTTCTGGGACATTACTAAGCTATTAGGTCTTTTAAGAATTGCTTTTTTTAATGCATTGAAAATGTGATGACACATTAGTCCTTAAAGGGCTAAGGGAGTTTATGAATGTCCACAGACTACGTTACACTTTTGTAGCCCTCTGCTGACCATTCAGTCCTTTCAGAATCAAGAGTGGGCATTGTCTATTAAGGTGAACAGGTTCTTCCTATGTATAGTTATAATATAACTATATGTACCTATGTAATTATATTTGATATTCATAAAAAGTTGTATTTCAAATCTAATTTAATATGCATGCCTAGTCTGTTTGGGCATCTTGATTTTTTTTTTTTTTTTTTTTTTTTTTTTTTTTTTTTTTTGGTTTTTTTTTTTTTTTTTTTTTTTTTTTTTTTTTTTTTTTACTTAACTGGGACGTAATTTGCTTTGTGATTTTTGTGCTATGATTTATTTTAAATTATTAGAGAGATTTATTTCAGGTTTATGCAATCGTGCTGGGTTCAAATGAGTACAATTGTTTTACATTTTGCTAGTATGGTATGACACTGTGTACCGTCCTGGTTTTGTCGTACTTGTATAATTTTACTACGACATTCCAATGTTTCATACAGTGGTGGCATTGCACTCACCGATGTTGTTTTTCTTTTTTTTTTTTTTTTTTTTTTTCCTTTTCCCCAGCTGTGTGATGCTTTTCTATGTCAAAGCTTGGAGGCATATTGATTTGTTTTACTTGATAAGGGTTTGTGTCTCATGTTGTGTATATAACGTGTCTGCCATTAGAAAGATGGTCTGTGTCTGACTTTGTACTGAATGAAATTGCCACTGGAGCCTCAGGTGAATCTTAACTTCATGCCCTGGCATGTGTGCATGTGTATGTGTTTGTGTTTGTGTCTCTGCCTGTGAGTGGGGGGATTGTCAGCTAACATAATGCCTGTGTAATCCCTGTTCATATTTTTCTCACCACTGACTGCAATCAGCCACTTTCCCCCTCTGTCATTTGTACAACCTTTGTCACTGCTGTTTTGGGAATAGCAGAGTGACCACTCTTGCCTATGGCTTGTAGAACAAAGGACTTCTGGGTTCCCACCATACATTTCACTGCTTTTTAAGAGCTTCTTTCCTCTGATTGGATCCTGGATGGCAGTACTCCTCCACCTGCTCCTCTTCATTCCCCTGTGCCACCTCTTCAGACCCCTCAACCATACCAGCAGGGAAATGGAGCACATGGCATGCCCCCCCCCCCCCCATCACTACCACCACACACACACACACACACACACAGTGCTTTCTTACTTTTTTTTCACTGCTTGCTTTGTTTCTTTCTGTCCCCACCTCCCAGTTCCCTCTTTTTATAGCAGCCGGCAGCCTGGTGCTGCCAAGTCCAAAACAGCCACTCTGTTCCCCTAGTGCCCTAGCTTAGTTGCCATGGGGGCCAGGTGTTGCGCAATCTGTAAGCTCCACCCAAGTTGCAGCAGGACACATGTTGCACTATTTGCTCTACCTGTGTACCTATCTATTCTTTTTTCCCCCTTTGTTTTGCTTTTTTGTCCACCTTTAAGCACTGCTAAGACTCAACTTTCTGACCAATTTGAATGAAGAATTTTAAAGAATGTATGAAGACACAGCCCAAATGCAAGGCTTTCTCAAACCCGTAGCCTCTCCGAACTGGGAGCGCTGCATCCTGGGAGCAGCCTAGTGCTGAAGCCTCTTTCTCTTTCAGTTAATTTGGTAGGCCGACGGGTTCTGTGTAGGCTTTGTAGGTGTTTGGTTTTTTAAGGTGCTGATGTGGTTGGCGCCAGGAATCGTTCTTTCTGCAAGTGGCCTAGATTAAGTGAAGTGTCTTGTTTATTCCTTATTTAGTTGGTGTTCTTGTACATTGTGTCCTTTGTGAGGGCTCTCAATCCTGAAGGATATAAATATATTAATGTCTGTAATATAATCTTTGTAAGAGATGTTGGGAAAGAAAAAAATCTCGGAGATTTCCTCATGACTTCTTAACATATCAGACTGTTTTTAATTGACAAATAATCATTCTGTCTTTATTAGGAATGTGATCACTGAACATTTCATTAAAGCAATTTAAAATTAGCTTTATCTGAGTGTTTTCCTAAATGTCCTCTGTTTAAATATATGTACTTATTAAAATAGATTACCTTAGTTAAATATTAGAAAAAAAATACAATGCTTTCTTATTTAGGGAAAAAGTTCTAGTCATTTATTTCATTCTGTAACACTTACAGGTGTAACACTTACATTCTGTCATGTATATCTCTAAACCTCTTACGGTAAGAGTTTTTTTTACACCTAAATATATATTCCTAATACTTTTCTCTGTGATGTCAGTAATATCTGCATGTCATATGGTCCTTGTGCAGTCACACACTGCTGAGATGTAAGCCCTCAGCTCTTTAGAACAGCAGTGTGTGATGTCTTGGCAGGTTGGCCTGTCAGGGATAAATTTTTTTTTTTTTTTTTGAGGGGGGTAGATAGATGTTTTGCTGTTCTTTAACTGCAGCCTAGGGGTAATCTGACCCCCCCTCCATCTGTCTTCTTGCTACTCTTCAGCAGGCTGTTTGAGCCTCTTGTACACTACAGGTGGACAGACGCCAACACCTTGCACTTCTGCAGTCTGTTGCGCGCATGCTTGTTAGTCAACATGCCAGTCTTACTTTGTTTTTTTTTTACCTTTATTAACCTATAACTTTGTCAGAGGTCTGTATGGCCAAAATACTTCTGAACATCTTTAATTTACTAAATTATTAAATAAATAAAAAAAACTAAATGTTGCAACAAGATAATTAACTAAAGTTAATTATGTTTCATATTTCATTCATGAACTTTCAAGAAGAAAAGTGATTAAAAAGTGTCCAGGTTATTCCTTATGGAAAGGGATATAAATTCAAACTTGGTCTAGATCTAATGTAAACAACTCTCTGCAAATCCCATCTCCTGCTTTAGAAAAAAGACTAGAACCAGAGTTAATCCAGAGATACGTGTTTTCATTTTGAAAATATTTTATTTCGGTAGACAACACAGCATGGACAGCGCTAGTAGCAAACATTTAAGAAAATAAGCTGGGTTTATGTTTTTTTTTATTATTTTTTTTAGAAAAGGATTGCATCTCTAAGAGCTTCACGTTTACAAGAGCTGAGAAGATTGTAAGAGGACTGAAGACACAGGCCTACAGAACTTAGGAACTTGACCGAACCATTTGGCTACGAAAGGTGACAGAAGGACTTAAATCACTCAACACAATAATTTACATGGAACATTCGTAAATAAATAAATACATTAAATAAATAGCAACGATTAAACATAGTACAATCATTTGAACGACAGGAAATCGCAAATATGTGCCGACATTCAAAAATCAAAAACAATCATTACACCGAGTTTTAGTTTAAGGCAGTTTTACAGCAAGTGTTTGACGTGGTTCTCTAAAGGCATTTCTGGCTATTCTAAAGGGGAGCTTTGAAAGAGAGAGAGAGAATCCCCACATCCTGGAATTCACATACGTTAAAGCTACGGATGAGGGGAAACGTACTGTATGTGAATTCAAGGCTCGTCATGGAGGTACAACGAAGTCTGGACGTTATCTTAGGTCTAGAAGCTATTACATTAGCACGTGCGCATCTGCTCCTATAGAAAAATACCATTTCACAACCAAACTAATACTCTTCTTTAGGCTAACTTGGCGCGAGGTCTGAAAATCGGGACACTGGGGCCGTGCTTATTTTCAGCTGATTGGGAGCGCATCCTAATCTACAGCACAGCATCACCTCCACCACGTTACTCTGGTGAGTGCAGTCGTACGCGAGCCCGTGTGTGTGTGTGTGTGTGTGTGTGTGTGTGTGTGTGTGAGTGAGTGATAGAGGCGCTGTTCTTCAGCACGCGGGCCGCACCGGCATCTGCAGCAGGATTACCTGCCTCTTCTCGGTCGGGTGACACTTGTTGACGTGCCGGGTCAGACCGGGCGAGCTGTAGAAGGTCGCAGGACAGTGTTTGCAGGGAAACACCTGCGAGGCGTGCAGCAGGCGCACATGGCGCTCGAGGCTCGCCCGGTCGGCCACGCTCTCCCCGCACACCGGGCACAGCAGGCAGTCCGCGGGGCTCAGGTTCAGGGGGTTGGGACTCGCGCCGCTCTCGGCGGCGTGCAGCGGCATCTCCGGGCTCTGTCCTCGGTCTGGGTGCTGAAAGTTGTCGCCCATGAGCTGGTGCGTTAGCAGGTGCTTGCGGAGATACGCCTGCCGCTTAAACCTCTTCCCGCAGCGTTGGCAGTCGTACAGGCCGTCCTCAGAGCCCGACTCGGACAAAGCCGGGCTCGGGGAGTCCCTCTCGCTGGAATACTCCGCTCGGGCGTCCTCCGCGAAGCCCCTGGCGACGGGCGGCATCTTGGACGCGTCGCTCTTGGCGGCTGGGGCGGCCGGCACGCCGGGCGCCGACTGCGCGCGGGGTTTGTGCCAGCGGCGGTGGGATGCCAGGTTGGCGGGACAGCTGAACACTTTGTCGCACTCGGGGCACCTGTATTCGACCCGCACGATCCGCGAGCACTTGTGTTGCGCCAGGGAGAACGGGTCCGCGTATTCTTCCTTGCACAGCTGGCAGATGTACTCGCCCAGGGGTTTGTTGCCGCCACCCGCTCCGACGCGCGGTTTCAGCTCCACCGGGCCCTCCTTGATTTTAAGGCCGAGCACCGGCGACGTGGTCACCTCGTCCTCGAAAGTGAGCTTCCGTATGGCTTTGGGTTTCTTGGCTGCGCTCTTACTTTTGTCCGCTGCTGGCCGTTTGGTGGCGGCGCTTCTGGCGGCGGTGGCGGTGGCTGCGGCTGCGGCGGGCGCGTTGCTGTTGCTGGAGCCAATTTTCAAGTCTACCGGGGCGAACAGGATGTGGTCCAGGCTGGTCAGAGAGCTGGGGGTGGGGAACGACTCGGCCGAGATGGGCGAGCCCAGGTTGAAACTTCTCTCGAAATATTTCCTCTCGTGCTCCTTGCTGATGGGTCGGGTGGGGCTGTACAGGGCTTGACAGACCGCCTCCGGGTTGCCGAACTGCACCGGCTTGGCCGCGGGATCGTGCGCCGGCGTGTCCGCGGCGTCGGACGGAGATGATGCTGTGCTCTCCGGGCTGGAGGGACCGGATACCGGCGGGGACGCGTCGCTGGGCGCCTGACATTCCACAGTGACATCCTGCATCCCTTCGTCATCGCAGCGAATCCGGTAAGAGATGTGCGTCGCTTTCTTGTTTCTTTTCACCAGGAAACCTTTGGGCATGTCGGCGGGCGGATGAAGAAAGGCACTTGAGAGAACGGAGAGGGATGAATGCGATCCACGGCTGCGCGCTTTGCTACAGACACGCCGGGTGCGGTACCTTTTGGTCAGGGCGTGCCTACCTCCCCTCCCTGTAACGTATGTGTGTGTGTGGGTGTGTGTGTGTGTCTGTTTCCCCCCCTTCTCCCTTAATGCATAGCTGCACTCTTTTTTAAGGAGGGATGATGCTATTGTTCTCGGCCCTTGTCGCCTGCTCGGCATCCAATCAGGTTTCGGGAGGATCTCGGTGGAATTGCGTGTGGGAGGGAATGGAGCGCTTTTGGCCGGGGGGCTGCGCAGGAAAACGCCGCCGATTTGCTGAGCAGATGTACCTGCGCTTTATTATATTAATTCTCGCCCGAAGCCCCTCCCTTCGGAGAACACACGCCGGGACTTTTTTTCTCTCCTCCGTTTACGGTCTGATGGCTTTCTATGGAGAGGAACACGTGCCGCGGCTGCATGGGTGCCTTCAGGGGCCGTCGAGCTGCTAAAAGGAAATACCCATCAAGCCCACAATGAAGGCCAGCCGTACATGGAAATCAGATAAGAAACAAGAACGAGCTCACTGATGGTTGGTAGCTCTGTGGGTTTTTCTTTCTCTCTGGAAATATCCTGTAAAGTAAAAGCACACTCTTTGCGCTTTATGGGATGTGAGAGTCTGACTCACCTACACACCTTACTGTCAGAAATTGTTTTTTAAAAAGAGTGATTTCTGTCACCCAGTGTAGCCCATAGGACTAAAGAAATTATTACTTTTTAATTTCCAAAAAGTAGAACTTTAAATCCCAAACTCTATAAAAGTGCATTAGAGGGGACAGTTTCAGTGTAAACCTTCGTATCCCTGCAGGTACAAGAACGTAGTTTATTGTTTATTTTCAAGAACTGCATGATAAAATTAAATGTTTGCTGTAAAGTGTACGTCGTACTTTGCCCTCTAGTATTTCGACGGTATTATTTTTTTAACAAGCTGATATTTATAGGGCGCGTGTCTGTCGCTGTGCTTTAACGCGACTTATAAATCAGGCGTCTAGCGCATACATAAGTAATAAGAAGGGCTCTCATCTTTTAACACAATGACCGCGTCTGCCCAGCCGTCAGAGGCTTTTTGCGTTTGAAAAGCAAATTGACCTCTCCACTGTGAAATAGGACACACAAGCAATCTGGCCCAAAGATAGACGCGTGCTGGGGAAATCAGAGAGATGCGCACTGCCCCTAAGGTCACTCTACTAGTTAGCACTATTAAATCTTGCAAATATTTCTGGCCAGAAGCAGCTTTTAGCTACAAGGGCAGCTGTTTTTTTTTATTTTTATAAGATCTACACAAAAAATACATTTAGTTATTTTGCAGCGTCTTTTATCCAAATCTAAATAAACATATAGGCAGCTATTGACATATATTGCGTTATTTTATTAAATAACTGACTGTTTAATTGTCGACGGGAGGTCTAACGTGTTTTTACACACATATTGTTTACCTACAGCAATTTTTTCTACTGTTTCTCACATTTAGAACACTTTGTATAAAGTAGCACCGATTTAAAATAACTCAACATCTAATCAAAAGGTAATCAGGGTTTAAAGCTTCTTACTTCTTACTTACTTACGAATCTCTTACTGTTTTAGATTACATTCTGATGAATAAGATGGAAACTAGGCGTATTTATAGAGCAACACCTGGCGTCTTGTTTTCTGGTGGCTTTTTTATGAACTTTATTCCCAATTTATTTTATACTGTACCTAGAATATATTGAGTTGAGGAAAAAAATATGGATCAGTATATACAGCTTCAGATTGTAAAGAATCCATCACCGTGTTGTGCTGTGTTGTGTTTTTTGTTTTCATTTTTCGTAACGTGGATTGCGTTGTGTTTGGAGAAAGCTGATCTGAGTGAATGTGCAGGCATTATGGCACATTGTTCCACTCATTAGCATAAAGCTGTGCTGCATGAGCGTGCAGTAATCATCAGCGAGCTACAGGCCTCCACCTTCATCACTCCTCCTGCTCCGGGCCTCCACACCGCACTCACTCATTGTTCTGCTCCAGCTCTCGGTGTACACAAGGAGGGGTTTGCACCGTCTGCTTACAAGGATGCACATAGAACAAAAATACGAAATGCTAAAAAGCGAGCTTTCCAAATGTCTGAAAGCAGTAAAAGAAATGATGAACCCTGTTGCCTTTATTAATTCATTTCTTCTTAAACGATATAACACGAGTTTTAATCAACTGTAGGCCAGTTTAAGTCCATAGTAGGACCCATAACACCCTGTCTACTTTATCCCACCTTGGAGAACCTAGGCTTTGATGGCACTTCTCTGGTGCCGGGGTGGTGCGTACGCGTGCGCGCGTGTTTGCTCTGTGGCGCATGCCTGTCTGGCCTCTCATTTGCATACAGCTGCAGCAAGCTCACCCCCAGACTCTCCACCCAAACTCTCCACTTCTGTTTTACAGAGCTCCATTCGTCTGCATCATATGATAGATACAACATTATTCTTTTCAACAAGCTTTTGATCCTTGCTGTCAGAGTAGCTGTAAGGTGGGATGAAAATATTTTATAAGATGTTAAGAAACAGAAGAGACTACATATATGTATGGTCCGTCTATTATAATATATATATATATATATATATATATATATATATATATATATATATATATATATATATATATATATATATAATGTAGACTATTTCTCTTCAATGTCATAATAGTATTGTCAGAGCATCATATAAATGTGCTTAAAACTAGTAAAGATTTATTTTATTTTATAGACAATCATTTACATAAATCGAATGATTATGATTATAACTTTTTTATGTCAACAAACTTCAAATGAATAATTATAATACGTGTCCATGCCAGTAAATGGACAGCAGATCATGTGTACATGTGCCTTTTATATCGTTATTTTATCACAGTAGCAAAAACCAAAAAAATGACGATGTAAGATGCCTTGCCTTGATATCTATTTTATTTTCTGGCAGCAACATAAAAGCTGAAAAGTTTTTTTTTTACGTTGTAAAAGTGATTTCATGACAGTTAATAGACTGTTAGAAAAACGGATCTAATAAAATAGATGTTTAGGATATAAGAGTCATTTTTCAGAATAAAGAACAAGAGTAAAAACTCCTTTAGAATTCTTTAAAAATACTTGCCATAAAAAAGTTGTTCTGTCACTGTTCTAGTTGTAGTACTTAAAGGTTTAGGGGGGGGGGGGGGGGGGGGGGGGGGGGGGGGGGGGGGGGGGGGGGGGGGGGGGGGGGGGGGGGGGGGGGGGGGGGGGGGGGGGGGGGGGGGGGGGGGGGGGCGAATCCCCATCTGGGTGGAGTTTCCATGTTCTCCCCGTGTCTGCGTGGGTTTCCTCCGGGTTCTCCGGTTTCCTCCCACAGTCCAAAAACATGGATCAAGTTAATTGAATTCTCAAAAAAAAATTGCCCCCTATAGAGTGTGTCTGTGTGAGTGAGTGTGTGCCCAGCGATGGATTGGCGCCCTGTCCTGGGTCTATCTGCCCAGCGCCCGAGACGTTCTTCCCTGGATGGGCATGGGAAACCCCACTGCGACCCTAATAGAGGATAAGCGGGAGATAATGAATGAATGAATGAATGAATAAAGCGATGAAAAATCAACAGTAGTCTCAAGTACATCTTGTTTATTAAGCTTGTGTATTACTGTTTACCACATTGTATTAAATGTGATTTCATATTGAAACTTTGTTTTGAAAGACCATTTGAAATGTAATATCTAAATATAAATAAAAGATATCCAAATGCTCCCTTATCAGAGAACAAATACCGAGCTGCAGTGGCTGCTGTCCATGGTTCTGAAAGTTCTGCCGCCACAGTCTTGGCAGTCAGTGCAGAGTTCAGCACAGAGCGAGGCACAGCGTCAGAGCATCAGTGAGTAGACATGAACACACCCGCCTGCTTTTTCCAATTATCCACGCACACCCATGCACATACAAAAGGAAAATGCCCCTGTGTTGAGAATGCAGAGCATCACATTTATCCAACAAAGCATTTCCAAAATTGACACGTAGCTCGTTATCGTGCATAATTTGCATTCCCTCATAATTGTGCAGCTTCCTCAATTTTTTATATGATCTTCCCTTATTAGCCCATATAATGGGGTTAATCAGAGCCTGCTCGTCACACTTATCATTTCTGCTCGGAGAGGAGGGAAAAACTGAGCCAGGACTTAATTAATTGTATCAGTCGTTTCATCTGCAGGAGTAGTGTTCCCACACGAAGATTAATATGATTCTGTAAATGGAGGAAAAAGGCACAGGCCGGGACTGAGACATGAAAGACTGTACTCAAATTAATTTAGTCCTAATTAGCGGGTGGGCGTCAGGGAGTGGTTTGCATAATCAGAGGCATCAAATGAGATGAGGCTCAGTGCTTGGGGCAATGCCTTTACATCTCCCACATGAACTCATCCAGCACATCACAGCACGATGAAAGCCTACCTGAGCCCTGTGTGAGGATTTATAGATCACAGTGGACACAAAAAAACTTTGTCAGTCATAAACAATGGAAATGAACAGTACACCATCTGCCAGAATCATTGTGGTGTAAAATGAATAGTAATGTAAAAATTCAAGCTTTTCCCATTAAGCAGACCTGTTTCTAAGTTTGTCTATAACAGCATACGTTTTAATGAGCTGGTGCTCAAATATTGCTGCATGATCTCTGGCAGAACAGTTGAATAATTATTATTTTTTTTTCATCATCGTCATTAATTACGTTCATTCTGTGTATTGCACTCCAGATTCCCCAAGATGATTTCCTCTTAGCGTCCATTTCTCACAAGATCATCCAAGATGACCCTGAATGCCACGATTCCAAATGACTGATGGGAACCACAAGAAATATGATTAAGTAATCAAACTAAAACCCACTCCCTTATTTTTGTCTTTCATTCTCTTCAAAGTTGTACCACATTTTACTCTGTACCACAATTAGGGACCTTTAGGTGGAGGGACCTTTAATATTTTAATAAAGCTGAATCAGACCTACTCAGAGTTCCATCATAGCCATTTAAACAGATTTGCAAAAAACTTTTAATCTGGTAATTTTATATATATATATATATATATATATATATATATATATATATATATATATATATATATATATATATATATATATATATATATATATATTTATCCTCTATTAGGGTCGCGGTGGGGTTCCCCATGCCCATCCAGGGGAGAGCATTTCGGCGCTGGGCAGATAGGCCCAGGACAGGGCGCCAATCCATCGCTGGGCACACACTCACTCACACAGACACACTCTATATGGGGCAATTTAGAGAACTCAATTGACTTGATCCATGTTTTTGAACTGTGGAAGGAAACCAGAGAACCTGGAGGAAACCCACGCAGACACGGGGAGAACATGGAAACCCAGATGGGGATTCGAACCGGGAATCCCTAGCGCTGAGAGGCGAACATGATGACCACTAAGCCACTGTTCCGACATATATATATATATATATATATATATATATATATATATATATATATATATATATATATATATATATATATTTGATATTTTTGAATCCCACTATTATACTTATTCTTGTGGGTCCATTTACTTTTACTAGTGACTAAAAACCAGCAATTTCAGTACATTGCAACTGCAGTCTTTTTTTGACACTGACATCCTCATAAGATTATTATAAATGTCTAACAAAAAGGAAGAAACTTGTCAAAAATACATGCATGCACATTTTTATTTCAATAACTGAAGAAAAATACAATCACCGTTCTGCCTTTCTGTTTCTTTTGTCTCTGACACAAGAGCTTTTTTTTAAGTACTGTTTGTGATTAGACTTATTTTATTAGTATCATAAAGCACGTTAGTTTTACTTTTTTTTTTGTCAATTAAGCATACAGATTAATTCATGCAATATTCAGTAACACTTTCCTTGGAGTACTCAATATATATCATGTCAATTCCTGTACAAGTCAAGTCAAGTCATTTATTTATATAGCGCTTTTTTACAACTGTGCATTGTCACAAAGCAGATTTTCAGAATGAAAAGCCTTTAAACCCCCAAAGAGCAAGCCGAAGCGACAGTGGCAAGAAAAAACTCCCTGTTATGTTGTTATTCAAGGAAGAAACCTTGGGAGGACCAAGACTCAGTGGGGGACTCATCCTCCTTGAGCGGCCAGGCAGCAACAACAGTGTAGGACAGCCATTTACAGATATTAAACAAATGGAAAAACTAAAAACTGGAAAACTATATGTGAGTCCATTAGGGGGCGTCCTGCAGGACCGCCAGTCCAATTAATATTCAGGTACAGACAATTAATAATAATAATTATTAGTCTAAAATTAGCATAATGAACTGTGTAACTGAAAATTATTTCTATCTTAGAATAGGTTATATGCGGTTGTACTTATTTATTGTTTGATCCAGAGTACAATACTCTCCTCGCTTTCCCTAAGTGAGGGAGACAAAAGCGAGAGCCACAATCTGAAATGTCATGTGGAAATGTCAGTGGTGTAGTGCTCTGGTATCTCAGCCTGGCAGGAGGGTTTAATCCACAGCTGCATTCCTCCAGCCCAGTCAGCAGTGGGCCAACTGAGCTGACAGATGTTCTGTGAGATGAGAGATTGCAAGGAAAACTCATTCCTTCAGATATGCACAAATGAGAATCAGCTTTCACTGGGTAGTACTGCTATTGTATGAACCTCTGTAATGATTTGGCGGACAAATTGGGTAGTAGATACCGTGTGGATAATAAAATATAAAATTTGTTCCCTTTTCTTTGCTTATTTTTTTCCGGTGCTTTCATAAATGTATCACTCAAAAATACTGCAAGTTGCTTTGTTGAAGCCAGTCCATTAAGTTGAGATATATCTGAAAGGCGTGCAGCGATAGTCCGAGTGTGCAGCATGATGGATTAGGTAGAGTTTGATAGTGGCCCAATGTAGAAAGTCTCTAAACTTGACCTGATCCATGTGCCATTTACTATAGCCATTATTAGGCTGTGACAGATGCCCATTGTGATGGAGGCTGGAGACAGAGGGTGCCAGGTCAGTGGGAGCCTATCCGTCTCTGTCAAGGGGAAGGATTAGATGGGGCCGTGCGGCTGATTCTGTTATAAAGCAAAGCTGTCCTTATGAGTGATGGCAGGGAACCTCTGTACCTCTCAGCACATGCCTAGAATGAACAGGCCATGATCAGGGGTCAGAAGCAGCTGGTAAGACTAAAGGAGAGACATGTTGTGCAGAATGTTTAGGGGTTTATATGTTCGTTACAATTGTATGATGGCTTTATAATTGAATGTAAGACCAAATCGTTCATCCTGCACTTCTACAACCTTATGTCACTTGATGATGCCATTTAAAGTGAGTGTGATGGTGCATTAAAAACAATTACATAACTATATTTCAAAATTACCCATTGAACAAGGTTAAATATAAAGTTATCGTTCAATGTAATTTTTATTTAAAATGTTTTTCACGTAGTGAAAGAGTATGAAAGAGTGTTTCTTGCTGCTTAATACTGTTATAAATAATGTAAAGAAGAGTCCAACTGCTATATACTCATTTACTTATAAGGGTTCTACTGTATGGGGACAATAACAGTTTATTAGAATTATAAAACTGGAGTGTTTAAAGTTGAACTTATTCTGAAATATTGCTCTGCAGACAATATGATTTTTTGTAATTATCAGATAAGTTAGCTAGACTGTAGTATTCCAAAATGTACAGCCGTACGGACATCCCAAAATAGTCACAATAACATAACATTTGGTTAATGTGTTTCTCATGAAATATCTTATTTCCAGTCTTTATTTTGAACAAATTGTTTCAGGAAACTGCCTCTGCGACTCATACCTAGATTTATTATCTTTAGCAAACTGCAGTCTATTCACCTTTAAGACGCCCTGTTACCTTTATAAACAGGACCAGCTGTCCCTTTAGCAAATGACCTTTAGTTTGCACTACAAGTGCCCATTTTTAAAAATAAATGACAGTAACTGGAAATCCTGCCTGCCTTTACTGTTGTAGCTGATAAAAAGTATATCACAGATTTATTTGTGAAGCAGTATTTACAACCGATTTCATTTTGCAATATATCAATTACAAGTGTATGTGAAATAATGGACAATGTATGTATATATATATATATATATATATATATATATATATATATATATATATATATATATATATATATATTTATATATATATATATATATATATATATATATATATATATATATATATATATATATATATTTATATATATATATATATATATATATATATATATATATATATATATACATATGTATATAATTGCCCAGCAATAGATTGGCGCCCTGTCCTGGGTGTATCTGCCCAGTGCCCGAAACGTTCTCCCCTGGATGGGCATGGGGAACCCCTCCACGACCATAATATAGGATAAAGCGGAAGATAATGAATGAATGAATGAATGAATGAATGAATATATATAATCTTAATTTAATTTAATTTTTTTTTACTTTCCCATTTATTCATAATGTTGTGTGACATCCATTAGCTCAGCTCAACTTTATTCATGTCAAAAAAGGTGTTTGTGTATTAATCATATTTTAACATGTAAAATGGCCTAAACTGGTATTGGCATGATTTTATGATTTAAATTTTATTTTCTGAGCAACATTCACAGGCAGTATGCAAACATTTTATCCTATAACTATAAGTACACCATGTCATAACGTTTTAAATATCTGTACATTTAAATTTTTAGCCAATGATATTTAAAAACATTTGACTTCTCACATTCAGCTTTTAAATTTTCCTTCCTTTATTTAAGAGATCAGACTTTTATGGAGCCACTATCTGTTTTCTTTATATGTGGCAATATAGCCATCATGCTTTATATAAAATAAAATATATATAATAATTGTTAGGATGTAATAATAATTTATGACACCAAATATGTCATTTTACTTCAAATTCTAATTTCACAATTTCTTGAGGTCCAATATTTTATTTCTAGGGACAAAAAACAAATATAAATAAAACCAGTATTGTATATAAAAATTTTGTCATTTAGAACTGTCAAAATATCCTGTCTCAACCACTAAAATGTTTATTATGTTATGATCTGTTTATGTGTATGGAAAAATATATATGTATAAATATAAACAATCTCCTCTGGGATATAGTCATTTAGCACAAGTAATTTATTTTTCTTTTTAGTCTTTCTTTTTTGTTAATGTCTTGTGTAAGTGTACCATCCATTTATTCTAATATAGATTTATTGTGCTGGATGAAGCTCAGCAGAACAGACTGAAATCATGTCAGTGCAGTTTCCTGCATTACACTAAACAGAGCCACTTAAACCAAATATCAAAAGACCGTGAGGACGCTCAATCAAAGGTATGGTGCGTTACGGCCTGGCTGTTAGTTTTAATTACAGGAAATGGTGTACCCTTTTGTGGCGCTCTGTAGGGCTGGATGTGTGATCTGCCATGTACACAATAATCTGATCCTGTGCTGACAGAAAGAGCCAGGTGGTCATATATTTGCACACAGAGCTGATATAAAACAAGGCATTTAAAGGTAGGGCAAAGTGAATGATGTAAACAAGTAGCTCTAATCCCAGGTTTACAGTACAAGGTATGGTGGAAAAAAACAGTCCTTGTTTTAAAATGTCAGGTTAATATTCTGCATTTTAGGCAATAAGCAGATAAACTTATTTGAAAAAAAAAAAACTCCTTGAAAAGGTTAATGTATGTCATGTTTGTTCGTGTGACTTACACTATACTTGCGTTCTGATCTGTACACATATTACACCCTGCCTCCTCTGTGTTAATATCAACTAAACAATTGTACATGCCAGATAAAGCTTTACAAGCATAGGTCTATGGTCTGCCGCTTACTTGCTGGTGTAAGAGATTTGATATTTTCACCTGTTCTGCACAAGCAGTAAACATGCCTCAGTCCACACTTGTTTGAGGGCCCATCTGCTGCCTAGTATTAAAAGCACCTATTTAAACAATGGCACCCAGGAACGGTAAAGGGCAGATTGCACTGCAGTCTTCAATAAAGACAAGCAGTGCATGACATTTACCTCTCTGTACACTCCAGCATCCAGGTTGCCTTTTGTCTGTAGTCATTGCTCATAAAAAAGCAATCTCAGAAGATATTCCTAAGCTTATGGAAATGTCCTTTTTGTTGTGAATTAATATAAAATCTGAATCCAGAATGCCACTTTATATATTATAATTGCAAAAGATCTGAGTATGTAATAAAACATTAAATGCTTCTTTGTGCTTTAATTCACAGGACTAATGTTCAGGGCAGATGCCTCAAACAGCCATCATTTATAGTTAAAATGCTCCGGGCTCAGTTTTAACAGCTTGCTTGTGTTTGACGTTTGGTGCCCTCTTGTGGCGATCAGGAAGAACCTGATGGTGCTGGTTTTATCATACAGTGGTGTGAAGGTTAGAACCAGGCTGAGCTGACCCACTATTGTGCACTTTCACAGGAAAGGTAAAATGGATAAGTGAACTATCCAGGAGTTTCACGAGAGAGGGCCCTGCTTGGTTGTTTTCTAAAAACAAGGCTCTTCAAGAGTCTAGCTATGAACTGTCTGCAGCTGCCAGCACTAATGAAGCTAATTAGCAGAGTAATTACATTACTGTCTCTATGGGAATGGAAAGGGAAAACAAGAGATCAGATATGAAGAGCCTTTTCCTTTTGAAGGATCTCTTTTTGTGAGCTTATTCTTTGAGGATTAATCACAAGCGAGCTGTGCTCTTCCACATTAGAATTCCACTGCCTAATTTAGTTACAGCATATTCTGACTTACCCTCTGCTGTGCTCTCATTTCATTCCCCCTCCTCTTGTCTTTCTTCTTTCTTTTTCCTCTGGCTTACTATAAATTCTTTCAAAGCCCATAATCATGTTATCTGATTTCAATATGTTTAAGGTAATTAACAATGGGAGAAGCTGCTACACTAGTGAAAGGTTATGTCACATTTAATTGTAATGTTGAGAGAACAGAACGCAGTCTATTTCCTAAAGCAGTGTAAAATAGACACTAATCCCCTCACACAGAGACGGGCAGTTTCACACAACCAATGTGAATGTGCTTTGCCGTGATGGCAGAGTGGTCGGAGAAGCATTGTTCTTCATGAGGAGTGGAGAAGGATTAGCAGACACTCTGAAAGGCTTTGGTGCAGAATCACATCCTCCCTAGAGAAGTCTTCATCATGCTAAAATCTCCTCACACAGCAGCAGCGCCTCTCTCATCCCACACTGAGTATCGTACACATGCTTAGATTTACTGGAACAGAGAAAAGCAGATAATGCATACCACCAAATAATATTGATTTTAATGAATTATCAGATAAACAATTTCCTGTTTTTAGTTAAACCATTCCACTCAGAGATGGAAAATGCAAGGTTTGCAATTAACGCTCATTTATTTGGTTACAAAAAGCATTGATGTAATGAAAGCATTTGATTTAGTGCCGAAATATTTCATTCATTTATTTTTTTAAACATAAACTTGTTCGTCTTGGGGGTGCTGGAGCCTAACCCAGAGCGAACAGGGCAAAGAGGAAGCAAACAAGCCATTATGACACACAGACAGATTCATATTTAGGGTGGCTAAGTGATTAGCACATTTGTCCCTCAGCGCTCTGAGGATCCAGATTCGAATCCCAATCTTAGTGGAGTTTTCATGTTCTTCTCGTGTCCATGTGGGGGTTCTCTGGGTTTCTCCCACAGTCCAGAAACATGGATTTATGTAAATTAAATGCTCTAAATTGGCCCATATAGAGTGTGTTTGTCTATTTGTGTGTGTATGTGTGTGTTTGTGTCTGTGTGACTGCCCAGTGATAGATTGGCGCTCTGTCCTGGGTGTGTCTGCCCCCCCCTCCATGACCCTAGTAGAGAATTAAGAGGAAGATAATGAATGAATGAAAAAAGTTTTTTTAAAAAAACTGGAAGAGTAACTGGAGCTAACTCACACAAACACACATAATAATATAAGATTTACAAATTTGAAGCCAATCTCAAATAGGCATACAACATCCATAATTTACTCAAGAAAATATTTTATCTGTTCCTTGTTTAAGGGAATTCAAACTGATTCATCTTCTTGCTTTTTTTACCTTTATTTGTTTAAACTTTCAATAAATTTTCTCTCTTTTTTTTTAGGAAACATTAGAAATGTTCACTTTCTTCTTTCTGCACATTGCTGACCTTTATTGAATCAGCCACATCTATAAATGTGTAAAATAGAGTGTGACAGAACATGTACACACTCCATAAACATTCCCTGGAAATCAAATGAGTCATGTGACGGAGCTCAGTAAGTTAATGTTCCACTGTTCTATGATTCCACCTTCTAATAAAGCTCATTAACATTCTGTCCAGTTCTGGTGAACGCTGACAGCTTTGTTATAAAAATGACATATCATACAGTATAAAGCCAGAGAATCATTTTTGCTGTATGTAGATGTAAGACCCTGTATTCATTGAAAAAACAAAAACAATATAACATATTTAAAACAGGGGTGCATATATATATATATATATATATATATATATATATATATATATAATATAAATAAAAAGGGATATATTGACCTTTGGGCGGCACGGTGGCTTGGTGGTTAGCATGTTCATCTCTCAGCACTAGGGATTCCCGGTTCGAATCCCCATCTGGGTGGAGTTTCCATGTTCTCCCTGTTTCCGTGTGGGTTTCCTCCGGGTTCTCCGGTTTCCTCTCACAGTCCAAAAACATGGATCAAGTCAATTGAGTTCTCCAAATTGCCCCATATAGAGTGTGTATGTGTACGTGTCTGTGTGAGTGAGTGTGTACCCAGCGATAGATTGGCGCCCTGTCCTGGGTGTATCTGCCCAGCACCCGAAGCTTTTTCCCCTGGATGGGCATGGGCCAACATCAATGTCTGACCCTACTACTAATACAACTAATAATAAGAAGAACTAATGCACTAATGCACATGTGGTTGAATAAGAACAGACCACAGCACTCATGCTGTAGAATGTAATGGAAAGCCTTCCCTGCAGAGAGCCTGATCCAGTAGCACAGGGAACAATTATTCCACAGCTAGGATTCTGATATGGTACATATAATAAAGATGATAAAACATGTTCATGATCCATGACCATGTTGTATCAACATAAACCTTTTGTTCAGGTCATGCCATAGGTGATTTTAAATGTAGTGTGTGGTTTAACAAATCAATCAAAAGCAGTATTTCACTTAATTAATTTAAAATATTTTGATAAATTTTAGCAAACTAATAAACTGATTTTCTGATATTAATAGAATTTGTAATAATAATACAAATCGCACTGCCTATCATTTTTTTTTTTTTTTTACAAAATAATAAATATCCATTATTCGTGAACCAAAATAAGGTTGCCCTCTTCAGGTGGATATTTGGCTTTACACTTTTCATTAGCAATGAACTATGACGTTTTAATGGCTTTTTCCCCCTCACAGATTTACTGTGTGTTTCATTTTGTATCAGTGCAAATCTTTGCAACATTTAAATCATTAAAGATTACAACGATTTTAGTCCAAAATTAAATACAAACCATGTTTCCATAAAAGGCACACTGGAGCACATTGTAAAACTGCTCTTTTTCATATCTGTTTATATTTTAAACCGAATTAAATTACTTGAAATCGAAAATACTGAAAACAACAGCCATGAAGATGTTTGTGCTCTTTTACTCTAATTTACTCCTGACAAAACTCCACGAAATATTTTTTACATTACATTGAGTAATTTAACAGATGCTGTTATTCAAAGCAACGTACAAATGAGTAAACAACACAAATAAAAAAAAAAACAGCTACACTGTAATATAATCAAACCTGATCATTATCCAAGTTGACTTTTTTCATATATATCAAGTGTTTGTGGAAGAGATGTATGAGAAGTGATGCTAAGTGAGAACCTTACGGACAGTGTTCAAGATCAATCAACCATTTAGCAGGGGTGAACAATATGGCGTGAGAATTAGCACCATGGTGAGATTTAATCACCAGACGACATTCATCACTAGAGTGCAGTGAACAACTCGGAGTGTATTTTGGAAAGATAGAGTGAAGGTAAGAGGAGGCAGATCATTTTCATAAATTCATAAATCAACATTGAATATAAGTCATGAATTGAAACGTTAAAAATTAATAATGTTTTGTTTATTTAGGAGTTTAATGTAAGGACACCATCAATGGATATTTCTTCAACAGGTTACAAGCAGCACAGTCAGGGGGTTGGACATGTTAGTATCCCTGTTGTATTGACATGTCTTTAAAATGTGTGAGGAAACTACATGCAGGCACAGAGGGGGCATACACATTACACATAGAAAGGGCCTATGGTTTCCTCAATTATGATTTAAACCTGGGTCACTCCTGCTGTGAGAAAGCAATAACCACTGTGCCATCATGGTCATAGTAGTCATTAAAATAAAAGTAGTGTAAATACAAAAAAAATCAAACCTGGACCCCCAGAGCGGAGAGGCAGACATGCTCACCGCAAAGCCACCCTGTAGTGGAATTTAAAAAATAAATTAATAAAAAAACACTTTTCAAGAAAAGTTTATTTGGAATATAGTGCATTATAAGTCTATTAAAAACTAATTATTATTTTTGTTAATGGAAAATTTATATATATACACAATAATTATTTCTTGCAATATTGTTGCACTCCAGAACCATTAATTTAAAAACAAATTAAAGGTAGGATTTAGAGGGAGTTGTACTATCCTATGATAGTTGACACCTGAACATGCATTCCAAATACTCAAAAT
This sequence comes from Corydoras maculifer, assembly GCA_019802435.1. NCBI lineage: Eukaryota > Metazoa > Chordata > Actinopteri > Siluriformes > Callichthyidae > Corydoras > Corydoras maculifer. Next base: position 1,529,462 of record JAFMOD010000470.1, on the reverse strand, counting down.
ACATGTTATGTGTGCTTCTGAGCTGCATATATATTACAACTTACTGTTCTGCTTTTAATCTGTACTTTCAACAAGAAATGTATTACAAATTATTAGTTAAACATTAGCATATGTTTTTTTTATTATAACTTCTGTCAATTTTGTTCTACTGTCACTGTGCATTACAAATTTCGAATCTATTTTTTAGTTAAACACGTAGTTCTGTCTTTTAAGGTGATTTATTTGGATAACTAGGGAAAACGTCACCTGTTGAATTAATATGTGGCATGTTGGTCCTGCACAGCTGTCGCTCTTTTATTTCACTATCTTGCTGGTTATGCATTTTAATAATGAATCAATTGCAGTGTATTTACAATCTGGCTTCATTTATATTACAGGTCTGAGATCACCTTGCATGTAAACTGGGTATCTGGCGCTGTTCTGCAGACCTGATGTTGATCACCACCTTTCTGAAGAGATCAGCTATTTGTAGATAATGGCTGTTGTGATAAACATTCACCAGCTGTGGGGAGGGTGAGTCCACCATGTTTGTGTATTGTTGCGTGATACATTAAGCACATGCACTAGTACACTGGAAACTATGAAGAGCGGAACATGACCAACAAGTTTCGCTGAGACTTTGTATATATTACTAGCACACATGCCTTAGCTTCAAACAACATCATAAATAAACATAAACTGAAAAACATAACAGAATGAAAGGGAACAAGAACAGAGAGGTTTAATGTATCAGTATGATCATTTAAAACTATTATTTGTCAGGCACTGATGTTGGTCCAAAGGGTCTGTTTATCTCAAACATATACGATGGGGTTAAGTCAGGGCTCTATGCAGGCCTGTAAAGTTATTTTACATTTACATTACATTTAGTCATTTAGCAGACGCTTTTATTCAAAGTGACTAACAAATGAGAACATCACAAGTCAGTAGTTACAGAAAAAACATCTACACTGTACAATTTTCAAACCTCAAAGATCATTATTCTGTACTGTACCCCCCACTTTTGATGATGATGATGATTATTATTATTATTATTATTATTTAATTGTTTTACACATCAGGTGTTTGTGAAAGAGATGTGTTTTCAGTTGTTTCTTAAAGATGACAAGTGTCTCCGCCTTATAGACAGAGTTGGGAAGACCATTCCTCCATTTTGCAGTGGTGAACACAACAGAGTGAGAATTAGCACCTCGGTAAGGTGGAATCACCAGGCGACATTCATCACTAGAGTGAAGTAAATGAGTTGGAGTGTTTTTTGAAAATATAGAGTAAAGGTAAGAGGGGACAGAAATGGTCCTCTAGGCCAGAGTCAGTGTCTTGTATTGAATGCAAGCAGCTACTGGAAGCCAATGGTGAGCTTGATTAGTAGTGGAGTGATGTGAGTTCATTTGGGATGGTTAAACACGAGTTGAGCTGCAGTGTTTTAAATCAGTTGTAGAAGCCTGATTGTGAAAGCTGGAAGAGCAGCAATCAGAGCATTACACTAATCAAGCTGGGATAGGATGAGGGCTTGAACTAACATGTTTAAGATAGTTTAAGATGTGAGTCAATTATGAAAACAAGGTTACAGACCAAACCAGTTGGAGAGATTGTGGAGCCATAATTTTGAAAGGTCAGGTCATGATGGATTGAGGATTTAGCTGGGATTATGAGAATCTCTGTTTCAGATAAAATTAGTTTGAGATGACGGGCCATCATCCAAACAGATATGTTGGAGAGGCAGGCAGATTTGTTTATATTGTATATAACTACATTAATATTTACATTTTCACATCAACTTCAACCATCCATTGCGTTATGGACCTTGATTCTTGCACTGGGGCACAGACATGGTGGAGCAAGGTCCTCCACTAACTGTTCTCAGAAAGTTGATTGCAAACAGTTGTCCGAAATAAATGACTAGGTGCTAAATGTTAAAAAAATGTGGCTGTGGAACTGAATGAACTTCAAAAATTAAGAGGTCCCATATTTTTCTTTGTCTTCATAGTTTCTGCTAGTGTTCACGAGGTCTATAAAGTACTGAGAATAACATCAGATAAAATCAACCCAGATGTACAAATAAAGCGAAGAATTTTATTTCTCAGAAGAATGCTCAAATGCAATTTAACCTACATCCTTGTGCATGAAAACACATTGAGTACTACACATATGGTAGAAAGAGAGGGTCATTTGGAGCCTGCACAGTGTAGGATTAAAAAATACTAATGTAATCATAAAACAATTAAAAACAAATATATATTCTTTGATTAGGGCAGCAAAGTGATTTAATGGTTCGCATCTGGGTGGAGTTTCCATGTTTTCCATGTGTCTACAAGGGTTTCCTTCATGTTCTCCTTTTTTCCATTCACGGTTCAAAAAATAGGTTCAAGGTAAACTGGCTGCTCTAAATTTGAGTGATGTATCTTGCCATGGAAGTATCTGCCTGTAAGTGCTCTATATGCACGAAGAACCCCAATTATGACCCTTTTACTTAGTATAGTAATAATTGGAGGATAATGAGATGAGATACGATTTTTTGATTAAGTAATTTTCTTTGCTATTTTAATATTTTACAGTATTTAGGTAAATGCTTATGGGTGTCACCTAAAATAGTTTTACAGGTTTGAATGTGTTGTCATTTAAGGAATATAGCAGTATAAAGATTTTTTGACAGGTTTGCCTATTTAAAATATAGTAAATGCTACATGTGTGGAGCCTGTTATCCACCTGGAAGCACATCTGGCACTGTGAAACAGAGTCTTCGTGGAAATGTACATATTAATAATGTGTCCTGTTAAGCAAGTGCATATAATGTGTTTCGTAAAATCAATTTAAAAAATGTAGTTAGAATGATGGTCTAAGCAATACAGGATCTTTTGTGATGTGGAAACAAAAACTAGGTCTAAAAATGTGATTCCAGCAGCGTAGACAGAGTTCTGGAGTAAATGATAGAACTCATCTCTAAGGTTATAACCATGGTGTAATTATCATTACTTGTTGTTTATGTTGTGCTGTGTTCTGGCCTTTTACGTACATTTCATCTTCCAAAATAATGTGCGCTTAGGGTCAGTGATCAGCAAACAGTATGCTTCCCACTGGTTTTATGTGCATTTTTTCCTGTTTTTCTCAACATCGTAATCTGGCTCCCTTATGTTCCATATACATGGAAAATTCTTTGTTAATTACCTTTAATGATCTTTGCTGCAATAATAATCATCTCCTCAAAATTGACTTTATAAGCATTTACTCACTAATACATTTTAGGTTTCCTGTTTTATTATTTTAAAAATATCATGACTAATGATCATTTATAATGTACTGATTTCACATAATATTTATTGCAGCTAAAACAACTCCAAACCTTAAATCTAATTCATATTTTTTACATGAACTTCAAAGCTAGTCTGTGATTTAATAAAAGAGTAACATTAGATTTGGTGTGAATGTATATATATTTTTATTCCTTTAAGCAGCACTGCTGTTAATAAAAAAAAAATGGATCATTTTTTTTTCAAACAACAATAACACCAAGGTGCCTTTTTTGTCACTGTGTAATTACTTGTTACAAAGTATTCAGCCATCTGTGGATGTTAAAAAGCTATGCACACCGGTTCTATCTTTAAAACATCTGGCTTCCATATCAAATTCCTGCCTCCATTCTTGTCTTATTTAATAAATTCTATATGTGGTTTGAACTTACTGACATTTACATGTGGAAATGGTTCTATTCCATGAAACATTTAGATGAAACATGGACCATGAGTTGTTGACTTATGACTGACTTGAAGTTTCAGCTTAAAGCTGATGTTTTCTTTGAACATCCGAGTTTGCAGTTGTTTATTTTAGTGAAGGCCAAATGCATTCCTTCTGCATTTGCCTTAAATGTAGAAAAAAAAAAATAAAAACACACACACATATTTACAGCATTATATGTGTTTATATTTGGGTTCAATAGGACTGGATTTTGCCAGTTAGTTAGTCTTTTGAAAAAGTCCCTAATTGTTCATATTTATTTTTACAATTTTACAATTAGATGTTTCTTTTGATCATTAAAGCAAAAACTCTTAGTTAAAGCAAAATACACACTACACTAAATATTAAACCATTAATGTAAACTCTAGTCTCAGGGATGTGTTGGGTTTTATCAGTGTTATGTCTCCTTAAGAGAAAGTCGGAGGAGAAGCTATCGTCCAACTACAACACCATATTAGAGTTCATGTTCAATAAATCTATTAGATTTTAAGTATAAAACTGTAATATTCTAGCAGCAGTACTGCAAAATAAAACAAAACCGAGGTACAGCATAATACTGGGAAGCAGTAACCAGCTGCTTCGGGGTCTGGATTTCTATTTTATATGCTTTTCCTAATATATTTAAATGATACATCCATCCATTTATCATACTCTGCTTAATCCTCTATGAGGGTTTACCATGCCCATCCAGAATGTCTCAGCCACTTGGCAGATACACCCAGGACAGGGCTCCAAGCCATCGCTGGGCACACACACACACACACACACACACACTCACACACACACACACACACACACACACACACACACACACACACACACACACACACACACACAGGGGAGGAACTTGTAGAACCTGAAGGAAACCCATGTGGACACAGGGAAATGTATAAACTGCATGCAGATTGGAACCAGACCTGGATTCCCAGCACTGAGACGCGAACATGCTAACCACTTAGCCACTGTACTGCCTATATTAATAATGTCATGCTCAAAATATTACTTTATTCTTCAAATCCAAAACTCTATCAGAGAAATTGTCTGTTAAAATATAATGTATTGGTGGCGTGTGATATGCGGTACTTCTCAGGAACATCTGGAAATGATGTGCTACTTATTTCCAATCTGGCTTCGCTAAGCCTTGATGCAAATCTGACAATTTTCAAACCGTATATTGTACAGACCAATTTTTTTATGCTGCACTCATTTTACCTGAGGTCACATGAAAAGAAAACTTTCTGTTCATCTGAACATGATGTGAGTTTAATAGTGTTTATCAATCATATTTTTAAAGTCTTTAATCCATTTAAAAAAGGCAGCAAGTAACATGCGGCTACATTAACATGTATTGCAATAATTGATCTAAATATGTGTTGCTTCATATTGTCTTTAATAAACATCATAGCACTTTTTTGGAAATATGTGTTTATTATCCAGACAGCTTGCACATCGATATGACATGCTCATGGTGCAGGTATCATATCTCTATTGGGTGGATGTTTTTTGTGCTTGCTTGAGAGTGCTGTTTCTTCAGCTGTGTCTAGCTGTGCGATGGCCTGGCTGAAACGGTGGAAAGTTTACACTGCTTCCTTCCCTGGGCTGCTTTCAATTAACCCCAGGACAGCAGCACTTTGATACCATCTTTTTAAATAAGGCCATTTTCCTCTAGCTGGACAAACTGCAAAAGGGACGATTATAAAACCTCTTTAAATATCTAATACAATGTTATTCTGCAAAACAGATGGACATAATTCTACTTTATCATAACACAAATTACCTCATAAAAGTCTGTATGGTATGTCTTAAGTGAGGAATGTATTTACCTAAGTATAAGTCTTTAAAGTAATTTAATCAAAAGTGTGGCAACCTAAAATACTTATCCACTCACAACATCAGTAATCATTTTAAGAAAATAGTTGCTGAATGGTCACACAAGCACAAGGACAATTTTCATTCATCCATTCATTATCTTCTGCTTTATCCTATATTAGGGTCGCGGGGGGGTCCCATGCCCATCCAGGGGAGAACTTTTCGGGCGCTGGGCAGATACACCCAGGACAGGGCGCCAATCCATCGCTGGGCACACACTCACACACACAAACACACTATATATGGGGCAATTTGGAGAACTCAATTGACTTGATCCATGTTTTTGGACTGTGGGAGGAAACCAGAGAACCCGGAGGAAACCCATGCGGACATGGGGAGAACATGGAAACTCCACCCAGATGGGGATTCGAACCGGGAATCCCTAGTGCTGAGAGGCGAACGTGCTAACCACTAAGCCCCCGTGCCACCAGTGTTTAGATTGATAGGAAAAATGATTTATTATATTAAAATTTAGGTCTTAACCAGCCCTAACTTTCTGAACAAATTTATCTATACTGTCCTTTTTGTGTCCTCAGGTCTTCTGATTTTGGACTTTTGATTGCTCACAGATTTCCACTGTCTTAGGTGGTAGATCCTTCTGTTTTCCCCAACTATGATACTATCTGCTTCAACTCAACTGAAATGTTTTTCTTTAGTTCTTACGTCTCATCCTAAGGTTTTCTTTTTCTCTCCTTCTCACTCTCTCTACCTCTGCTGTAATGCAACCTTGGGTTTGTGAAAGGCGCTATATAAAATTACATTATTATTATTTGCATGATTATTATTATTATTATTATTAGAAGTAGTAGTATTAATAATAATAATGCCTTACACAGTAGAGTACCAGCTGGTCATGCATTTTCTAATAGAATTTTGACGTAATGCCACTAGATGGCAGTATTGAATCACGTGCCTTTGTAACTCGAACTTAACTCCCACTGTATTGAATGATAATAAAATGTCAGACTCAACAGGAAACAGATGAATGCTCATAAGTCATTACTACAATCAGTCTGTCATCACACACAGTCTGGAATTATTACTAAATATAAAAACATATCATTATACTTGACGGATTAGAATAATGAGGAAAATGTTTCTTCTGTTAATAAGTCTGATGTTAACGTTTTGAATACATATTTGAAATCCTTTTTCAGAAAATAGACAGTGATACCTTTTTTATTTTTTGTTATAATAAATTAGCAAAAAGTACTTTACTCTCATCTCATTATCTTGATCACTTAATCCCATATTTAGGTTGTGGGGGAGGGGGTTGGGCGGGGGTTCCCCAGGCACATCCAGGGGAGAATGTTTTAGTGCTCGGCAGATACACCAAGGGCAGGGCAAATTATTTTCATGTTAAGCTTAATGATTAATGTTCTCGTTTTTAATCTTCATAAAACAAGCCTCTGCATGCTATTTACATTTAATATATACAGTGGGTTGCAAAAGTATTCATACCCCTTGAACTTTGCCATATTTTGTCACATTACAACCACAAACATAAATATATTTCACTGGAATTTAATGTGAAAGACCAACACAAAGTGGTATACAATTGTGAAGTGGAATGAAAGTTATACATGAATCAACAATTTTTTTACAAATAAAAAACTGAAAAGTGCGATGTGCAAAATTATTCAGCCC
>JAFMOD010000470.1:1449570-1522098 GCA_019802435.1 Corydoras maculifer | reverse complement strand
CAAAGTATTGACTCAGGGGGGCTGAATAATTTTGCACATCGCACTTTTCAGTTTTTTATTTGTAAAAAAATTGTTGATTCATGTATAACTTTCATTCCACTTCACAATTGTATACCACTTTGTGTTGGTCTTTCACATTAAATTCCAGTGAAATATATTTATGTTTGTGGTTGTAATGTGACAAAATATGGCAAAGTTCAAGGGGTATGAATACTTTTGCAACCCACTGTACATTCATTCATTCATTCATTATCTCCCGCTTATCCTCTATCAGGGTCGCGGTGGGGTTCCCCATGCCCATCCAGGGGAGAACGTCTCGGGCGCTGGGCAGATAGACCCAGGACAGGGCGCCAATCCATCGCTGGGCACACACTCACTCACACAGACACACTCTATATGGGGCAATTTTGAGATTTCAATTAACCTGATCCATGTTTTTGGACTGTGGGAGGAAACCGGAGAACCCGGAGGAAACCCACGCAGACACGGAGAGAACATGTAAACTCCACCCAGATGGGGATTCAAACCGGGAATCCCTAGCGCTGAGAGGCGAACGTGCTAACCACTAAGCCACCGTGCCGCCTTAATATATACATGTACATGAAATAGCAGCTCTTTACAAAGTTTGAGTTTATGAATAAAAAAAAAAAAAAAAAAAAATAATAATAATAATAATAATAATAATAATAATTATTATTATTATTATTATTATTAATAATAATATTTATATTAACAGATGTTGTATGCTGAATTCATACTATGATTAGTAGAGAAATATCGTATATTAAATAAATAGACTGATGTTCAGGAATGAAGGCCACGTTTTTGTTAAATGAAAACAGTAAGTATTTACTGCAGCATAACATAGTTTGGATCAACTTTCATTCCAACAACAAACCTTGATACCCTTCAATTTATTAATAATTCTCAGTTATGACATTTACATCTGAAACATGTCATTCATATTTCAAACAACAGCTCATACAGTAACCCAGATTAATTGAGTCCATGGTCTGGGCTTTTTTAAATTTATTTTAGTTTAAGTCCTAAGAGAGCAAAAGATTTAACATCCTGAATCGGTTATGTAGCTATAAACACAACACATTTCAAAACACCCAAATCCTCTCTCTTTGCACACCTCCATGCCCCTTACCTCCTTTTTCCTAGCTTATCTGTATTCTCTGCTTCTAACTGTTTGCTTCAATCGATGTCCTAAATTTGTAAGCAAGAAAACCTTTATAAAACTAAAAACTTAATATTACAGAGAAATCTTAGTAATAGACATTGTTACAGGAGGATGACAAGGTCTTTATTGTGGGGGGAGTTGCATGTTCTCCTTTTGTCTGCATGGGTTTATCCTGGGAGATTTTACAGTCATTTTACACATACAATAAACACTGAATTACACAATGAAAAAAATTTCATTTCATCATCTTCTGCTTAATCATCTACACTTGTTGCACCCCCTTGCCCCTTCAGGGGAGAACGTTTTGGGTGCTGGACACCCAGGACAGGGGGCTGAGCTGTGTGCTGATCACACTTACTTGAACAAACACTATATAGGGCAATTTAGAGCAGCAAATTCACCTTAAATCCATGATTTTGGCCTGTGAAAGGAAACCAGATTGTTAATGAAACCTGTATCCTCAGTACTGAGAAACACATGTGCTAAATAATTCAAATAGTTCAAAATAATGTAAGTTTTACTTAGCCTTCGTGGATGTAGAGTGATGAACCCTTTAGAAAGCTGACTGGGATGCCACTTGGAGAGCCAATGGGTCAAACACACAGCTTCACACACGCTGGACACGCACACACAGCTGAACTCTAGATTTTAGAAAAATATACTGAGTTCGCAGGCAACACGTTCTTTAACAAAAAAGCAAATAACTAAAGACTCACCATCGGGTAAAGAATCAGTTAAAGAATTGACTAGACTGAAATGAATCGACTCACCCAAAGATATATCAGATGTCGTGCTACCCCTAACGTTCTCTGAGTTCCTAAACTCAAAAGAAGGGAAACCGTGGCGACTCTGATTATACTGCATGCACTTCTGCAGATTTTACCCTGTGAATGTAGGAAACCTCTTTAGGAGTGCAGCTTAACTAACTGACTAACTAACTGACTAACTAACTAACTAACTAACTAACACTAACTAACTAACTAACTAACTCTGACAGTGAGGCTGCAACCTTTCATTCATTTATTCATTCCTTCATTATTTTCTGCTTTATCCTCTACTAGGGTCGGGGGACTTGGGTGTGTTCCACATGCTCAACGAGGTGAGAGCGTTTCAGGTGATGGGCAGATACACCCAGGACAGGGCTCCAATCTATGCCTGGGCACAGACACACACAAACGCACTATATAGGAGCAATTTAAAGCAATTCATTAACCTTGAATCCATGTTTTTTGGACTGTTGGTGGAAACCCACAGGCACAACATGGAAATTCCACCCAGATTTCCTGAATTTCTTTCTGAAATCTCCGGCACTGAAAGGCGAACGTGCTAACCACTAAGCTGCTGTGCCATGGCTGCAACCTTTCAGAAATATTAATAAAGGACCCCCCACCATGGCTCCTCTGCGCCATGACCCCCATGGACCCGACTTCCCTTGTGCGCAGCACCCTCAGCAATGATATGTTTTATTTTGTGCCATGTTTTTAGTTTAAAAGCTTAAAGTTTTTATTACCAATAAACACATTCCCCTATAAAGTGCAGCTAATTAAATCTTTAATCAGTTTGTGTGGGGTGTGCAACTTGAATGAACTTTAAAATAAAAAATAAACTAATTAAATTAAGAACTTAATGTAGCTTTAAGTGCATAACTAGCTGTGGCAACCTAGAAGGGTTATATCTGTTTTATGACATAGAAAGCTTTTTTGTAATCTAGGAAATGTGTGTGTGTGTGTGTGTGTGTGTGTTTGTGTGTGTGTTTGTGTGTGTGTATATTAATATATGTCTATGTATATATTTTAATAAAATATTCTTAAAAGGCCAGAGTTTTCTGAGCAGCAACATTGTTTGGAGGAGTGGTGCTTTTCTAACATTATTGTTTAGTGTTGATGTGATATGTTTATTGGAAATATGGAACAAATCATGATTCTGTATTTTATGCGCTGGTGCAACCTCATCTGTAAAACAAGAGAGCCTTTGGATGGGCATGAGAAACTAAATCTAGTCCCTAGCACAGGAATAAGTGGAAGATAATTAAATGAGACCTAAGATAATCAAACTAAGCTGGAAGTTAATCAGCTACCCAAGACATGCAAAATAAGGCAATAGATAATAACCTGAACAAGCATGAAATAAAAACACAACAAAAGTAGATGCAGGAGGGCATGAGCCACCCCTCACAGTTTAACTGTTTCTCCAAAATTCTCCAAAATGTTTGCTAAAAATATATAAGAACTCGGTAGAAAAACACACACAAAACATAAACTGTGCTGGCTAGCTAACTAAAATAAACACACAACAGCAAACTTTGCTATGCAAGAGCCCACATTCATGGACTGGAATCAGTGGATAATGGGAGTTCTACACCTCCACATGCTCAGCCAGATGGTCACTAAAGAAAACACTGACTGTTATATTTTAGCTGTAATGCAAAATCAAAAAAAGTAATTAAAAATATCGTTTGCTTCTATTCAAAATGCCACTGTATTACAACAGATTTTTATAGGCTAAAAATGCAAGAATAGACATAGCAGGATGATAACCTACTGTTTTACTATTTAAAGATTTGCCATTTTTAACAGCATACGTCGTCACTTCATCCTGGCACCGGGCCTGTGCTGACTGGTTCGTTTCTCTGGGCATGCTACTTTATTAGACATGCACCAGTTTGACTGTTAAGCATTTGACCTGACATGACTTAAACCCAAGTCTTATTAAAACACAGCACATGCATCTAATACAACCTGAAAACACATTTGATTTGAATTATATACCTTAATTGGTTGAAGACCAAGGTAAAGACTAAGTGCAGCTCATTAAATAAACTGTATCTGGTAAAACTCTTGCTTGCATGGCATAAAAACTTACAGTCACAAAAATGGCCTTTGCCCTTTGAACCCTTGTGCTATAGCCACACCATTAAGGCTTATCTTCCTCCCCTGAGCCTCTTGCCTGGTGTATGTTAAAGTAATTCGAAGCCTAAACAGTTCAGTTAGTGTGTGTGTGGCCGTGTGCCAATTTGGATTTATGTGTAGTGTAAAAAAGGAAATGTAATTTTAAAATCCAGTCTGCTGATAGACAGACAGAAATAAGATGTCATTCAAGTGATTTAATGATTTATTAAGAAGTCTGTTGCTTGCATGCCAATATGTTGCACAATGCATGGTAGTTCAGTGACTTTTTAAAAACTGTATTGTCTTTCAAAGAAAAACTGTTTAGTACTGAACTGGGAGCTTTTGATTCATACACATTGTCTGTAAAGAAAGATTTTAACACTACTTTGGCTAAAGCTGCATATTTTTACACCATGTGCGTCAATCCCCCGCAGTTTAAATATTTAATTTAGACAGTTTGTGTCTTATTCATTCAGATATAGAAAAAGCAACAAAATAGAAATAAATAAAAGAATACCCATATTTAAAAAGATGGGATATTTTGTAAAATGCAAAAAAAAAAAAAAAAAAAAAAAAAAGTCTGTAATTTGTTATTTCACTTGAACATTTAATTCATGTGAAATATATGTAAAGCACCACTGGTTTACATTTTTTCTTTTAATTATGCTTTAAATGTTTAAATTTATATTTAGCCATTTCTTGCTGTATGCAAGCATAATTTTTGCAGTACTAAATGCTGAAGTCATCGCCATAATGATCGGGTTTATTGATACCACAGTGTTGCTGATTTTTCCTTCCTTGTGTTTTCCTTTCCTGGTATTTGTAAGCTGCTTTGGATAAAAGCTTCTGCGAAATGACTAAATGTGAATGTCTTGGGACGAGGGGACAGGTGGTTGATTTGCTGGGAAGGAAAATCTTGGACATCTTTAACTTGGAGACAGGAAAAAAATTTGCCAACACATCGCTGACCCATTGACAGCTGCTGCGTTACTAATTCTTTACTAGCTCTTTAAAAATAAACGGAGTCACTTTGTCAATCAACAGTTTAAAGTACATGAGAGAAAACGCAGTTAAATGTAGATTTTTTCATCTTAAAATGTACATCATTTTGCATTTGATGCTCTGTTTACATGAAAATTAAATATATTAGTAACATAAAATGTACAATTTAAAGAAAGAGGGAAAAAAGTCTTAAAGTTTGTTGACTGTGGAGATTATCTTGTTTTGTGCTTGAGCAAATGGTCTTCTAAAATATTACAATTTAAAGGCTGCAGCATCTAGCATTTTTGATGTCGAGTCATATAATGTTATTTGGAAGTTCCAATGAGTCACTCTAAAAACATTTTAGTTAGATGATAGAATTACTTAACTACCACCTACCACCACAGTAGCTTTAAATGTGTAGGAGACTTTAAGGCATTTAGTTACCCACTCCAACTTTGTCCTGAAATAAAATCAGCTTAATTAAAACAGGCACTCTTGTAAAACCATGTGCATCTCAGATTTGATGATTGACATAGAATAGCCAATAAAAATACAGAAAGCAAGAATAGAAAGACATTACCAATAAAAAAAGACATTTTCCACATATTACTACTGTTTAATATTTCTGGGCAAGAACAAATGTTTTCCTGGCTTTTCAAATCCATCATTTGTGAAAGATATGGTATCACACAAAGGGTACTTAAATGAGGTTTAAGCAAAATAATATATATGTAACAGTGTTGGTGTGGAGTACTGATAAAACAAAGTTAGTCAAATAAACCTTTGCTTATTGTTAAAACAATGATTAGCAATAAAAAGACTTATAAAACCACTGCAGTTTTACTAAAGCAGAAAAAGTGTGAAAATAAAATGCTTCAATAAGGCAACAATTGTACAACTTTTATTTCCATTTTCTCTTTTCCTATCCTACACAGCTTCATTAGGGACCACTGTCTCTCCCAAAATCTGACAAGGCCAAAATCTTTTGTAAACATTGTCTGTTTAAAGACTTTTCCAGAGATTGTGGTGGGTATAGAATCCCTGCTATGAACTTTTCCATGGCTGTTTAAAAAGACCTGCTGATCTCAGTAAAGGAATATCATTTTGCCTCGTCAAATATTGTAAATCTTTCTCCAAAAGAAAACATTTCTGGTTTTCTGACTTGGTCACTGCTGGCTGACTTTATTTCTCTTTCATATTAAATGTATAATAGTATAGTAGTAGGAAGGCCTTCATCCAAATTACTTGGGCTTTTCTGTCAACAATATATTATAAAATTTATTTATAGATCTTACATGTTAATCATTAAAATAACAAGAGACCAGTGTTAGTTTATTAAATGTTTATTAGTAAAGGTTTTGTGAAAAACGATTGAAATGATTTTATTCCAAAATCACATTGCATTGTACTATAATAGTTTATTGCTGTATAATTATGTAACTTGTATATATAAATAATTGGTATTTCAGTTTCTAAAGTCCATGTTAAACATTTGACTGTTTTAAAATTGTTACCTTTTAATAAGGGATTAACTTTTCTTTTATATAGTTTTGTACAGATACGTTTTTGAATTAGAATATAATTGAATTGGTATTCAGGCATCACAAAATCAAGAAAATGCTTGTACTTTCAAATGTCTTTTCAGACACTAGACCATAGTTCAGACTCAGCACAAAAATCCCTAATCCACAGGCAATAAATTTCCATGTGGTCGTCTGCGTACATCTTAGCAGCTGCTCGGAAATCAAAAGGGCTCACAAGTCTGCAGTATATAATTTGTGAAGAGCACAGCATGTTACATGGAATACATGCGTTTCAGCACTTTATCAAATTATATCAGTAAACATGGTACAACTAAAACAGTGTTTTAACTGTTGACTGATTTGAAAATAGATCAGTGTCTTTGAAAGTGAATGGTGTTAGTTTTATGTTCATGCTGATCAGTAATACTGAACACATTTTTGTAGATTTGGAAGGATTTGTCTGTTCTATAACACCCCATGCCTTTCTGGTGAGTTTCTGACGATTCATCTTTGCAGGACAATAAAATGCTTTCTTACAGGAACTAAAAGGCTTCTCTGAAATATTTTTCAAGTCTTTTAAACTTCTTTGATATAATAAAGTAATATATAAATACTTGAGGGCAGCACGGTGGCTTAGTGGTTAGCACGTTCGCCTCTCAGCGCTAGGGATTCCCGGTTTGAATCGCAATCTGGGTGGAGTTTCCATGTTCTCCCTGTGTCCGTGTGGATTTCCTCCGTTCTCCGGTGTCCTCCCACAGTCCAAAACATGGATCAATGTCAATTGAATTCTCCAAATTCCCCCATATAAGAGTGTGTTTGTGTGTGTCTGTGTGAGTGAGTGTGTGCCCAGTGATAGATTGGCATGGGGACCCCCCCCCCCGCGACCCTAGTAGAGAATAAAGCAGAAGATAATGGATAGATGGATAAATACTTGATATAAAGGCTCAATATATTGAGCCACTAACATGTCATGTTGCTAATAGCTCTGATAGAAATGTTGACAATAAATAATGATTTAAATTATTTATCCATATGTATAATCGATAATGGGACCATACTACTTTTTCCAACACATATTTTTGTAAATCTCAGCAGAGATTAAATCACCTGGCCCACATGACCTGTAATGCTTAAAAAACTAGAATCAACAAGATTTGATGCCAAAGCTTGATTTAGACATTGAGTGATGATTAGCAATGCAGCTAATGCAGATGAAAGATAAGCTGTTAACAAGAAAATATATCAAGCTATGTACAAGTCCCTGCATATCAGAAGTACAGGAGGCCATTATCTTGTCTAGACAGGCTCTGATGCATGATCGCCCGCTCTGGCCACAAAGGCCCCAGGACTTCTCAGTAGAAAGCTTTTGGTATCATTGATGGTTTTTCCTCCTTTTGGCCTCTCTCATGCAGCCAGAGGGGAGCTAATAGGAGAACTGATGACAACCAAGTCCTGGAAAATTTTGTGATCATATGATACAACCCATACACATCATTATTCTGCAACAAGCTTAAAGAACAACAGTAAAAGCTGAGCTCAGCTGAAAGAGAAATCAGAAATAATGGTGACAACAAACGCTATAATAAAGCACTTATAAACTCATTTCGTTGTCACCACCATTAAACCCTCATGGGTAATTTTGGACTATAATTAATGTGTGATCTGGTTGGCCATGCATTTTAAGAGACACACAAGCCAAAATATGTTGACATCCCCTCTGTCCTTAAACCAACAACCTTTAACCCATGCCGTCTGATAAGGTTTTTGTAGTGTTCTTAAGAAGAACAATACAATGTTTACAATAACTTTTTATACAATGCATGTGTACTGTACAAAAACCTTGAATTATTTAAAATTCCAAACTTTTTAGATCCTGCTGTCGCTAAACTGTATTTATGACAGATTATTGAAGACAGTGGGTTAAATATGGGGTTTTGGTCCGTAAGCCTTTTTGTAAATTATGAAAATTTTTTGTTGCACGTTACACTAACTTATTTGATTTTTCTTTTTTTTGTCAATGAGTAAACCTTAGATTTCCTTTTTATGAAAATGTTACATCAACAATGCCTAATACATTAGCAAAATCAGCTTTTCAGCTGCTAAATGAGTGGTTATGCATGTAATAGATGTAATTATATATTTTTTTCTTTGTTAGTTGGAGAACATTATTTTAAACTGGCATTCATTTAATAATTTTGGCAATTATGTGAGAAAGTTAAACTCACTGTGGTAATTATCTTGTAAAATGAATTTATCTCATCCTCTGTGACCCAGATGCTGTTAAGAAATATGGTTTGCAGATGAGTACATTTAAATCTGAGTCTGGGAATGTAAATAAGTGCCTCAGTCTTGAAAACTTAAAAGAGAGAAAGCCTGAGGTTTGCAAACCCCTCCTCCTTTTTTGGATTTTATTCAGCAGTGGGCTTTTCCGCTGTGGTATTGGGCTTCCCAAAAACTTTCCAAACCAACAAAGTGAATATAACCAATGCAGCCTTAATTTTCCACTTGTTGGGGACCATATTCCATGTTATGAAATTGCAGCCTAAATATGTGAAATTAGTCAGAACTCCTTGTTCCTCAGGCCATTTAAAACATTGATTGATGGCGGTATTTTAGAACAGTTGGCTATGCTTTGCAAAGTTAATTTTTATGCATATGTTCTGGAATTATATCTATAACCTATACTCAATTTACAAAGCAATGTAATCACATAATAGAGTTTTCAGAATAATTTATGGATTAAATTTGTTTGGATTTTATTTACACAAAAGTTGTCACTCCACGAGGTGTGTCTGTTGTGTAAGATCAGATAATTTATTGAGTCAGTTCCATATTTGGTCTTGTTCATTTTTGTTTTCTGGAATAAGTCATAACATTATGTAATTTTGTATGATTTTGGACAGATAACAACACTTGAAGATGACCATTCACTTAGGGATGTCATTGTTTCTGAATCAAAGCAGTTTGCCAGATGACACAGACATGCAACACCTGATCTACATGTGATCTTAAAGTGAGTCAGTAAGGAATGGCACAACAAGCTAAAATAATGTCATTTGTTTAGGTGTTCATTTCTTTTAAGACTGACAATCAGATGAATGACTTATTTTGTTCATTTTTCTTGTCATAAATTATCCACATTTTCTTTAGGAAACATAATTAATGTTATTTTAAATATCACCTCATTTTCATGCAAAATGCATATACATAGTCTACACTTTACTATTTATTTTCAATTTAATGTAAAATAAAAAGAACTCATGGGCTGCATACTAAATCTAGGTAGCTGCATAATTGAAATAGCCATCTGCCAAAGTCAGACTTCACCTGGTTCTTAAAGGGAATGGCAAGTGATGCACTGATTGGTTGATTGCAAATTATGACCAAAACATACCCGTGACTATCGATCCATCCATCCATTATCTTCTGCTTTATCCTATATTAGGGTCGCGGGGGGGTTCCCCATCCAGGAGAGAACGTTTTGGGCGCTGGGCAGATACACCCAGGACAGGGTGCCAATCTATCGCTGGGCATACCCATGACTAAGTAAGAGAATTGATGAATGCATTTTGCTAAAATATGGCTCTTACTCTTTTTTAGAAGGCATAATTTTCTTGTTTTTTTAATAGTAAAGACACACTGACACAGTCTAAATCAAGATTAAGGGCTGAAGGCATGCTAAAATTAGGGCAATTATTTTTTTTTGTTATAATTTATAAATAAAAATAGTTGATTAATTATCAAATCACATTAAGTTGTTCTCATTTTGCAATGTAGACATTATAAACATTGTTATTCCCATTATTTTTGTGAAGAACTTTTCCATAGAACTTAATCATATTATTATCCATAATTAATTGCTTAAAGCTTCACATATACAATTTTTTTAATCAGATGTAGCTCTATTCCTTTATTTAAAAGCATTTTAAAAGTGTCTTAATTACTTTAGAAACGTCACAGATTAAAAAGAAGAATATTACCACACATGGAGGGCGTTAGAATAAGAATTTAAAATGCTGTGTATTCTGCAGTCTATTCTCTTTCCCAGCCATATTAATCTCAAAGCAAATGGAATGTTTTTAATGGTTTAGGACTACCACCAATATTTTTTCAATTAGTTCTAAATACATAATAATAAACTAAGGTTTTGAATTTCTAAACACAGACTGTATTTAATGGTATTAGTACAAACACTGTGTGTATGAAACATCAGACATGACAAAAAGAGTTAAATGATATCCATAAGTAGCTTTAGAGAATCTTTCTGAGTGTTCTTCTGTCCTGAGATTATTTAGCTGAACTGAGGGTGATTTGTTATGTATTGTTTTCATTCTTGTCAAGTTGAATGCTGACTAAATTTAAATAAGGAAAAAAAAAGATTTCATTTTGCACTAAAATAATTTTAATAGCAATCAGGTTAAACTGTAATTTGAATACGTGATCTTTTACATGTATCAGAGTAACCTCTGATACAGGTGCAGCCAGTCACTTCCAGATAAAATACCATGTTCATTGCCCCCTTGACAACACCATCTGTGGTAGCCTTGGATAATGCACTGTGTAACCGGCTTTGCTTTGATGATACTAATAAACTGTGCCTCTGTGTAGTGTTCAGAGGTGGGCCTCCCAAAA
This sequence comes from Corydoras maculifer, assembly GCA_019802435.1. Lineage (NCBI taxonomy): Eukaryota > Metazoa > Chordata > Actinopteri > Siluriformes > Callichthyidae > Corydoras > Corydoras maculifer. Next base: position 1,510,885 of record JAFMOD010000470.1, on the reverse strand, counting down.
TGAACGCAATTGTCTCAGGAGCATGTGTTATTGCATGTTCCTGTTTTTGACTGTCTTCCCTGTTCATCCTTTCAGATTGTTAAGGCTTGGTTTCATTCATTGTATACGCCATTTAGCTCAGTGTCATTTGTATGATTCATCTTCTTTTTTGTCACATGGTTTTCTTCTTCACTTTGATTCACCAGACATGCCTATTTAGCCCTCTTTGCCTTTGGGTTGTATTATTGTCATTATGTGGTTCCCAGCTTACTGCTTGAACATCACTTCCGTGCTTTTTTTTTTTGTTCCATGCATGTACTGCTATTCTTATTTCTATCAGCTGAGTTTTGATTTATACATTTAAATTCTTCACAGTGTGTTTTGAATAAATATTAGGTTATTTTTCACATATTCTTTTCTGCTTTATTAGTGTTTAGTATAATTTTTTTAAATGTTTTTTTCATTTCATTTAAGGAAATTGGACTCAAACTCGAAATGTGAAAGTTCACCTAATTTCACTGGTGAACTAGACATGTTTAAGGGGTGTAGCTTTAAAGGAAACACTAAATAAAGTTGCTCTGTGTTGCTGTTTCCATTGGAACTCATAGCAGCTACAACAATTGTCAAATCCAGAAATAATAACCTACATAGTAGCAGAAGGCTAAAAGGATTAATTGGGAATGTTTGCACTTGATTCACACTCTGTCCCTAGCATTTTGAGGTTGCAAAATATTTTATGGTTACACAGGGGTTAATTAAAGCAAAAAAAGGGTTTGTACTTTATCAACTCTTCAATGACTGCAATTACAGCCATAAGTGTTCTGTGATATGTCTGTAACACTTTTGCTCATCTGGCTCACAATCAGTCTGTCAGATTGAATAAAGACTGCCGGTGAGAGCAATTTTTAATCTGTGACTTACTGAACAGTGATGCATAAAATTTTGTAGACTTAAAAAAAAACATTTCTGTAAATTTGACCTAAGACCTCAGGATGACATGATGTTACAATGATTAGTAAGGAGTTCCTGCCTATAAATCCCAGGTGGGGCAATTTCCATGTGGATTTTTCCCCATTCCCTCCCAGAACTTCAGTTTCCTCCCAAAATCCAAAGACACTGTAGTAATTAAATTGGAGGTACTGAATTACTCATATGACTGTGTTATTTAACATGGGCCAGTAGATGGCAATTGTATTTTTTTCAGTATTTGTTGTTGACCCCCTTGTGTAGTACTAACTGACACTCAACACTTTGCACATCGTCTATAGCACAACTTTAACTGTTGTCTAGTTTCCACACAATGCTACACAAAGCTCTTCAAGGGCAGGATTTTGAATTGGCCATTCAAAAATGTAAATTTTTACTTAACCAGTCATAAGTAGAAGATCGTGCTGTATTACCCACTTATTCTTTAACTTCTAATCACATACAAATGTGCCATTTTCATGTTACGACAACAAGGATCAAGGTTTGATTCCTGAGTAGTGTAGACGAGATGATATATGTGCAGAATGTTTTGAACTGGTTTATGTTCCAGAACGTGCTAGTACGTGAGAATGAGTGCAAAAGTGATTCAGTGTGTCAACATGATATTGGGTGTATTGTGCTGTGTAAATAAATATATCAGAAAGTGCTTTTTTAACAACAGAGATATTTATGTTAGTAATAAATGTGATTTATTTTGGCCAATGTCTTGTTCCTAGCTTCTTTTGCACACAAATCTGACCATCACTGAGTTTATAATAAGAAATGTATTTATGTATACTTGAAATGAATTTATTAATTCTTCAGCTTAATCCTATACTAGTGACTACGATCGTGTGGGGCTTTTATGCCCATTCAGGGGAGAACACACACACACACACACACACTGTAGTGGCAATTTGACGAAGCCAATTCACTTGAGAACCGGAGAACCCGGCATATCATTTTATGATCATGTTAATTAGTGATTATTAAATATTATCCATCCATCCATTATCTTCCGCTTTATCCTATATTAGGGTCCTGGGGGTTTCCCATGCACATCCAGGGGAGAACGTTTCGGGCGCCAGGACAGGGTGCCAATCTATCGCTGGGCACACACTCACTTACACAGACACGCACACATACACACACATGTTAAAACAGGTTAAATAAATGGGTGCAACTACAATTGAACAGTGACCTTAAAAAAACCTTTAATCAAGACAAAATAAAAGAACTGTAGTCCAAATAAACTCCCTAAATCCATAACAGGATCTCAAAGCCATCTGCGTAATGGTAACTTGATGGAAATGTGTAAAACACTGCCAAATTGTAAGATGTATTATGGGTTTCTGTTTTGACCCAAATAATGTGATTGGTTTGTTTTGTGTATTAAAATTTAGATAATTACAGAACTTACTAAGACAAAAGTAAATAAACATGTTAAATTAACACCATAAGAGCATTTTCACACACTTTAAAACAAATTAAAATTGAAGTTGCAATCACAAAATCTCTCTTGTTTATTTCTGTAGATGCAGACATTTCATAACGCTTAGTTTTCCACAGTTTGCCACCACAATATTTCATCAGAGGTACCTCTGAAAGATATAGCAAGTCATCGCTGTTAAATGCTGAACATATGTTAATATTAAAGCTTATTGTTTGTGTCTGGGAAAGTCACAAGTCCGAGCCAGTAGACTAGATGTGTGGCATGCAGCACAAAGGGCTGTCTTTCATCTGGGTGTTAAGTATGCTAAGACAGCTCCTCCAGGAGAAAAACCTTTAAACCTTTAAATCATTTGGTGAATAATGTCTCCAGATAATTGAGACGTATTTCAGAAGACAGCAAGTTTAAACACCACCCTAAATCAATTTTACATGCATACAACATGCACTCTCTGAGCCCTCTATTAGCTACCTCCTTGTTTTTATATTCATTGTCCATTTAATCAATTCCACTCACCATATACGCAGATACAATTTATAGTGTTACAATTACAGACTGTAGTCCATTTATTTACCTACTTTATTTGTCCTCTTTGCTCTATTTGGTAGGACTACAAAAGAGTGCAGGAATTTTTAAGGTGATGGATGAGGACTTTTGTGGTAGTGTTATGTTCATGTAAAAATTAGACAAAATAAATCTTTTTTGCTCTGAGGCAAGGTGTATATAAAACTCAAGGCATTTCTCATCTCATTATCTTCTGCTTAATCCTATACTAGGGACTAGAGTCATGGGGCATTCCATATGCCCATCCAGGGGAGAATTTTTCGGGGCTGGGCGGATACACCAAGGACAGGGTGCCAATCTTTTACTGGGCACACACTCACACACATTATATAGGGCAATATAGAGAAGCCAAATAAACTTGAATCCAAGTTTTTGCACTGTGGAAGGAAACTGGAGAACCCAGACATCAGAATTTGAACATGGCTCCCCAGTGCCAACCACTAAACCTCTGTGTCACCCCTGAAAACACATGACTCATTAAATCTAACACCTTAGATGAAAGCACAAGCGTAGGTGCCACCAAATTTACTTTTTCTTGCTAAATTTGTTATTTATTATATAATGTACGATAATGCACAATATTGTTCATGTCTGCTTCAATTCATGTTCATTGATTTTCTATTAATAAAATAAGTTTTAATGAAAAAAAACATTAAAATATCTCACCCAATGCTTTTTATCACTAAATATTTTGAGTTCTAAAGTGCTGGTTTAGAGAAAGTCACAAAAAAAAAAAAAAAAAAAAAAAATCTAGAAAAATAAAGAAAAAAATCTGACTTTGTTCATTGATGACTGCATCTGTGTTTTTATTATCATTTTAAGTCAACGATATTGTACAATGTCTTAGAGTTTAAATGCTTTTCTGGCATAACTAGTGTTATTTGGAAGGAATTTTTAGTGACTTAAGACAGGAAGGACTAGGAGACATAGTGATGGCATTTTCTCTTAAATGATTGGTTAAAAAGGAATTTTCCAGAAACATGTCCTGCATGAGGAAATCACTTTCACTAGATTAAAAGTAATCTGGAAATGAATGTCCTTAGAGAGGAGTGTGAATGCAGATGTTCATATTTCCTAGATTAATCTCCCATTTCACACAAGAAATCGTCATGCATCCACAATTTCATGGTGTCCTCTCTTGGGAAAGACAAATTTGTTCATGAAAGTGATTGACCAATGTGTCATTGTGTTGCTTTCCATGAGGCCAGGTGTACAATTGAAATAAAGCCAATTTCTTTAGTGTCCCTAATGCTGTTGCTGTGCTGTTTATGTTTATTTTTTATAAATATACTATTTAACATTAAGCTTCAGCAGATGCAATGAAAAAAAAACACATTCAGAAAACACTTTTTCATTATATTGTTCAATGTTCTAAAAACTAAATTTACATGAGATTTTTTACACATTTTTGTAATTTTGTTAATTAAGGGTTTAATTTAAAAATAATTTAAAACTAAGTGGGAAGCTTTACTTTGAAGTGCAATTTTATTGCCGTTTCATTTGTTCAAAGAAGTGCACTTGCAACCATATCGTGACTTTGTTGGAATTTTAACTAATTAATTAGAAAGTTTATGGAACACACACAGATGCAGCAGGTGCATACTACAATACATAAAATAGAGTTTAGATTTCTGTATCCTTTATTTTATCATTCTCACAACTGTAAATTATTTAAATTTAATGCTCTCATGAATGAACAGGAGTGAAGACTAGTAAAGTCTTTAAGATGCTACAGAACACAGCTGTTAATTGTTTCCAGCGATGACTACACCAAGTCTTAATTCCTTCCAGACTTATTCATGCATTATTAGTCATGGTTCAAGACCCTTTCTTCTACTGAAACTGCTAGCACATGGGCTTGTGAATCGCTACACTCTTGAAAAATTTGTGACTTTAGTTATAGAATCAGTATAATTAATCTTAACAATGTTTACTAAACATCTGCTATAGCATTATTTGTGAAACATGCGTTTTCTGATCACTTTTTATTCTTTTGTTTATCACCCTGAACAGGCTGCCAGTCTATCACAGGGCAGACATGCAGACTGTTACATTTCGGCACACATTCACACCTAGGAAAATTTAATACCTTCAGGTCACCTATTAAGAAGGAAGAATTCCACACATTACTGATGACTAGGCAAGCTGGACAAAATTCTTGCAAAGTCTTGCAATAGAACGCTAATTATTGTGCCAAACATTAAATTTTTTTCACAGTGATTATCACAATTAAACAACAGTTTATTAATGTCTCAACAGAAAAAAAGAAACACAAATTACATAAAAAAGCTTATATATGCACCATTTAAAAACAAATTCTGTACATAATTTAGAGTTCTAGATAGATCTATTTTACTGCACAGGACTCTTTAAACTTCAACTTAATACAACGTTTAGAATGAATCAAATTGAAAAAGTGACATGGAACAAAGAATATTTTAAAAATTTTCCACACCCATTGTACTTTTCTGAGTGTTGCAGCCTCAAACAAAAAAATCACAAAGACAAACAACCAACAACAGATTTTTATCACCATTTCTTCAATTTCAGCTTACATTAAGACATAACATAAATAAGTGTGTGAGAGAGACAAGTTAAATAAGGACATCCAGATACAATTAAGGTGTCAGCATTAATTAGTCCCAAAATTTACCACGCTCTGTTAGTCCCTTCTGTTATTCCCAGATTAAAACACACCTCACCTGCCATAAACACAAATTACAGCAACAGCCCCTACAGCAAATTTACTAATCTAAGCCATGTGGCCCATGTATGAAATGGCTATACAGCATTTTGATCACTCATTGTTTATTTATTCATTATCTAACCCCATTTTACATAATAAGGGTTAAGGTATTGCCAGAACATATACTGGTGCTCATAGGGAAAAACATACAGAATCAGTCTGGATAGGTCATTAGTCTATTCCATGGCAAACACACAAACACATTTACACCTAAGCGCAATCAGTTTCATTAATTAACAAGAGAAAACTCATTCAGACAAGAATGTACAATCTCATACAAACTGTGAATACATACAAACTACACGCTGTGAGACAACACTGCTAACCAATGAACTACAGTGCCATCCCACAGTCACAATAAAAATGTAACAGCCAAAACCACTTTCAGATCTGATTTACATGCAAGCCCTTTCCTTTTGCTGTAAATTATTAAAATAAATACATAAGAAAACAAATCTTACAAATTAACACTTAAGACACTTGCACATAATCCATGTTTTATTACCTTAACTAATTTGGAATCTACATATACATATTTACTATAGGTCAAAATTGTTCATCTTAAATATTTAATTTACTGTCTCATAATTTTTATTATCAGGAATGAACATAGCTGGGGGAAAATGATTGTCGAACATTTGCATATTATGATCATGAAGTGTAATTTACTTCTAAACTAAAAATACAAGACATCAAAAACAAAGGTTTTAAGTTCACTGGATGTGTTTACATCAAAAGAGCAAAGCAAAGGTTTTGGCATTGGCAAGTTCTCTGTTGTTTTCTTATTGATGAGGCACAACGAAGAACATTTGTGTAAGATAACAGTGTATATTTCACCTGAAACAAACAAACAAAAAAAAACTCATCGTATATTTTTTATGGAAATGTAAAAAATGGAAATGATTACTGAATAAATTAAACCAATCACAACGCGCATCTTATATCATCAGATATAGAGATATTTATCTCATCTCATTATCTTCTGCTTTATTTTATATGAGTAAGTAGGGTCGCGGCCGGATTCCCATGCACATCCAGGGGAGAAGGTTTCGGGTGCTGGGCAGGCACACAGGACAGGGCGTCAATCCATCACTGGGCCCACTCACTCACACAGACACACTCTATCTATATAGGGGTAACTTAGAGCATCCAATTTACCTTGAATCCATGTTTTTAGACTGTGGGAGGAAACTGGATAACACAGAGAAAGCGCCCACCCTGACACAGAGAGAACATGGAAACTCCACCCAGATTGGGATTCAAACCTGTATTCCCAGCAGTGAAAGGTGAACATGCTAACCACTAAGCCATTGTGCCACCCTGTATAGCTTTTTATTTTTAACAGAGCTATACTGCACTACCTTTTTAAAACTATAATCTATAATTCTATCATATCAGAATGGTTCATTAAGATAAAGTCTTCAATATTAGCAAGTTCACAATATATTTTACTCTGAAGACGTTCTTAAGAAGAGGATAAATGCAGACACATGGCAGACAAGTTCTCTATTTCCCGTATGTTACTATGGTTTTAGGTGATTTAGTTTTTTCTAAACTCAGAACTACCTGGAAAAGTCATCAAGGCTTGTTGCTCTTGGATATTTGTTCATTTACCTTCAAGAGCTTTTCCAGTAGTCTGGCACCCAGGCAACAGTAGATGTGCCACCGGAGGAAACCCTGATATTACATGTTTTCATTCAGTGCATTTTCTATAACAACTCAACAATGTTTCCGAAAGGATGTTTATTAACTGTAATTGGGACTTGTACTGATAAATGATAGCAATAAATTATTAACTTAGAAAAGGTTTGAGATAATTATATGTTAATGATAAGTAAAGGTACTGTATTATTCTAATGAACAAATGAACAAATGCATATATTAAATTATTGATGCTTTTAGACTAACAGAATCAATATATCTTGTGTTTCTGTTGGTTATAAGCACCCAGAACTAAAGATGTATGTAATTAATTGATTATTTTAATGTGTAATTACACAGAAGATCAGAGAGTAATTTCTAATAGTTAGATCACATCCTTTCAGACGCTTTACAAAGTTTGGAGTCTGAACTGTTTGTGTTCTATGTAATTCTTTGTCTTTCAAACAAACAACAGCTGCACTTCTGTTTATTTACTTACATACAAAGCAAGCACATGTTATGGTGTACCCTCCTGAAAAACACTACAGATAAAGCCAAATATTCGTAATTACTTTAACATGTGGAACTGAATCTCAAAATGGATTCAGGTGTAAATAGCCTTACAGATTTCGTCCAATGCTTGTATCATCATTTTTGTCACATAATCATAAGGTTGTATTATTTTACGGGTGGGGGGGGCAGCAGTGTAGCATTGAGAGTGGAATTTGTACCTCAAAGCAAGAAGATTCTGAATTTCATTTTTAAGAAAGATGGCCAGAAAGGACCTCTGGTTTCTATAACACTCAAAAAATTTAACTTAAGTTGGAGATCCTAAATTGCCCCAGGATGTTAATGTGCCTGTGATGTACTGTTGACCTGTTCCTGTGTATTTTTCCTTTGCTCATTCCTGTAATCCTTATTAGAATTATCTTCAAGCTAATTAATAAATTCGATGAAAGTAAAAATAATATAGAGGAACTACAATTTTGCTGACTTGATTTACAGATTTGGGTTGTGTACATAATATTGATTGCTAGGGAGAACTTGCTGTGTCTGTCTATCTAAAACATTTTCAGATATTTTTTTGAGTTTTGGAAATAAATTACTTAATGGCAGCTAATCTTGGCTTTTTTCTTTGGAAATATCTCAGTTTTTAGAATCGTAATGTAATAGCTAGCGTATGGTAAAATATTGTAACAAAATGCATTCATTCATTCATTCATTATCTCCCGCTTTATCCTCTAGTAGGGTCGCGGGGGGGTTCCCCATGCCCATCCAGGGGAGAACGTTTTGGGTTCTGGGCAGATAGATCCAGGACAGGGCGCCAATCCATTGTTGGGCACACACTCACTCACACACACACACACACACACTCTATATGGGGCAATTTGGAGAATTCAGTTGACTTGATCCATGTTTTTGGACTGTGGGAGGAAACCGGAAAACCCGGGGGAAACCCATGTGGACATGGGGAGAACATGGAAACTCCACCCAGATGGGGATTCGAACTGGGAATCCCTAGTGCTGAGAGGCGAACGTGCTAATCACTAAGCCACTGTGCCGCCACAAAATGCAATCATTTACCATAAAATTCCTTTTTCATGGTTTTCTCTTTCTTTTACTTTTTTATGGACCAGATGCCTTTGTTGCCTTTATTAAATATATTGCTGATTGGTTCTTGCTGTGATAAAATACTTGGCTTGTTCATAGTCAGGATTGAACATAATTCCGAATCATTAGTTTTTAGAACAGATTCTAAACCTTAAAAAGTTAAAAGTATTAACTATGAATAGATTAAACACCAGTTTACACTTTAGCTGTACTTGGGATTTAAGTCTCACAACAGCTGCCATTGCTACACATTTAAGTACATTTTTGAGCACTTGACCGTCCAAGGCATCAACTTCAGGCATGTCATGAATTTTGCAGGATGCTTCAAACAATGTATTTTGCATGTATTTTGCTGTTAATAAAAAAAAGGGAGTTGCAATCTATATTTACCTAGTAAGTGAAATAGTGTGCTGTAAACCTCAAAACACATGAGGCACAGTACCTAACAAAGAGTGATTAAAAAAATCATTTACATTGTTTGTTATTCAGGCGGCACGGTGGCTTAGTGGTTAGCACGTTCGCCTCTCAGCACTAGGGATTCCCGGTTCGAATCCCCATCTGGGTGGAGTTTCCATGTTCTCCCCGTGTCTGCGTGGGTTTCCTCCGGGTTCTCCGGTTTCCTCCCACAGTCCAAAAACATGGAACAAGTTAATTGAATTCTCAAAATTGCCCCCTATAGAGTGTGTCTGTGTGAGTGAGTGTGTGAGTGAGTGTGTGCCCAGCGATGGATTGGCGCCCTGTCCTGGGTCTGTCTGCCCGGCGCCCAGGACGTTCTCCCCTGGATGGGCATGGGGAACCCCACCGCGACCCTAATAGAGGATAAGCGGGAGATAATGAATGAATGAATGTTTGTTATTCAAGTTACCTATACGAAATAATTCTGTAAAGAAAGCAAGTTTAAAATTTTCAAGAATTGTAAGCATGGAGCACAAAGCAGCTAAAAGATTTTACAGATTTGGGTCTGTGTGTCATGTGTGAGTTGTGTGTGTGTGTTTGTGTTTGTAGTTATATTGTAACATTTGAATTTGTTTTGTACTCAGTTTCTGCCCAGTGCTCAATCATACAAATGTTTCCTTCCAACAAGGACCCTGATAGAGACTTAAGCACATTTATATGCATCACCACTAGAGGGCAGCCATCGACATTACATCCCAAGTTTTGTAACAAAAGATTTCTTATTTAGTAAAGAAAAAGCTTTTTATGTCTGCATCCTAAACTGCATGGTTTGTTTAACATCATTTTATTAACTAACAGTGATGAGAACTTCTGCATGAAGCGATCATGCCAAATTGAAAATACGGGGGTGGGGAGTTGCTTTTCTGACTACAGTACCAGTTTAGAAGGGTTTGAAATTAGTACGTCCACCTCTCAGTGCTGAGGATCCAGTTTCGAATTTTTGATCTGGGCGGAGTTTCCCGTTCTCCCCGTGTCTGGGAGGAAACCGGAAAACCCGGACGAAACCCACGCACCAAAAACATGGATTTAATGTCAATTATATAGTGTATGTGTGTGTATGGGTGTATTTGCCCAACACCTAAATGTTTTCTCCTGGAAGGACATGAGATGAAATGAATGCCACATTTAGTATTGCAGGTGTAACTGACCTTTTGATATTTTCCTAAGATGATGCTAGATATTAATCTTGAGTTTATTCTGTTGTAGTTTTATTCTGTTTGGTATATTTAAACAACCATAACAGTACTTTCAATTAGGTACCGCCAAACATTTCCATTTTTTTTGATAAGAATAATGATACTAGGTGGCACGGTGGCTTAGTGGTTAGCACATTCGCCTCTCAGCGCTAGGGATTCCCGGTTCGAATCCCCATCTGGGTGGAGTTTCCATGTTCTCCCCGTGTCTGTGTGGGTTTCCTCCGGGTTCTCCGGTTTCCTCCCACAGTCCAAAAACATGGATCAAGTTAATTGAATTCTTCAAATTGCCCCATATAGAGTGTGTCTGTGTGAGTGAGTGTGTGTGCCCAGCGATGGATTGGCGCCCTGTCCTGGGTCTATCTGCCCAGCGCCCGAGACGTTCTCCCCTGGATGGGCATGGGGAACCCCACCGCGACCCTAATAGAGGATAAGCGGGAGATAATGAATGAATGAATAATGATACTTGTTTTTGTAATTGTTTTTGAAATTACACCTTTTTTTTTTTTTTTTTTTTTTTTTTTACGTTTTCCAGCATATTGCTCAGTTCGTTGAGCCCAATGCTGGGCCAGGATTTAATAAATCATTGTTTAAGCTGCACAATATTATGTTTAGAAGAGCAGTATTTTTATTTTCCCTTGGTTGATTCAACAAAAATAATAAACTGCCTTAACTATGTTGATTATATAGAAAATACCTATCAAGATTCACTCCTCATTAAAAGGAGAGATAGAACTAGGAATGAGAAGAAATTCTAAACCTATTCGCCAAGATACAACCCCAAATCAAAAAAGTGAAAGTATAGAAAATGTATATAAAAACACAATGTTTATTATATTATACAGTTGAGATACTTTATGTTTTTAATGGTTTCCATACATTTCCAGAGTTAATAAACATCCATTACTGCACTTAAGACCTGTTTCACATACCCCAAAAAAATACCCTTACACCACACTTAAAGGATGTTTTGGTTCCAAGGATACCAAGTGATTTAATATTTCAAATATTATTTTTTCCCATTCTTTCTGCAAACACATCATGTGCAACAGTACATGGTCACAATTTTTATTTCTAAACTTCCACACATTTTCTATATGAGACAGGACAGGACTGCAAACAGGCCAGGCCATTAATGTGTAAACGTTAATTTACATGTAATTAATCGCACTGAGCATTGATATCCATCCACCAGTCAGACTGCTCCAGGCTTTTAAAGGAAAGTAACATGCTGATTGGTTTATTGCATTTGACACCCAAAACACACCCATAAATCACATTGTGACTATAGCAAAGACACTGCAACATGCCCTAAATCAAGCTGCAAGGTGCGAGGTTGATGGCTTGCTGAAGATTCCTAAAAAAGAAACCCTAGAGCCACTTCTTGGAGCTTGTAAAAAGTATATAAACTACCACAGGGCCCCAATGAGCAAATATGCCTAATTTCATTAAATCTAAGCAACAGTGTGGATTTGTATTATACACATGCACACACACACACAGACTTTGAATTTATAATATGCATGTTTTAGTAACAACTTGATAATATATATATTAAAATACATGTATGTTTACAATGAAGGGCCATGTGTAAGTAAAAATGTAAATGTGCTCTGCTTTACTTTTTATCTTTTTATGATTTGTGTATATCCAAAGACTAATATTTAAATATGTTTGGCAAGGTCTTTTAAGAAATCCCTTCTAGCTAAAGTAATACTGTGAAAACTTGTTTATTATTACCTTCTAAAAACTTAAATACAGTCTACTGACAGTCGTGACCTTTCAGTAAAGATGTGGAAGAAATATGATCATGACAGTTATGGATATGTAGGCAAGACATGCACAGAAGTTTAATAAAAAAAGACTGTATATTTTCTCATTTCACAATGCTTTAAAAGAATGCAAATCTGTTTATACAGTCGATTTTTAAACACAATGAAAGCAGCAATTTGCAGAATAAGTATTTAGCAAATGTGAAATCAGGATACTGCTGTCACAGTGCAAATATTGTAATGGAATTTTATAACCTTGAGAAAGAGACTGATGGTTTCCTCTTTAAAATATTCATTCACTTGAAAAGAATGTTATAAAACCTTAAAATGACAGCTGGGAATCCAAAGATGATGCGTTTATCCCAAAATTAGCCTCTCGTGAAAATTTAAATGACTTGTAAACTCAGACTAGAATATGATAAGACTTTTTATTTTATGGCCGACCATATTAGGTAACATTATCCACTTCTTGCACAGTATTAAATCAGAAGTTTCATCTATATTTTCAAATCACCTTTTAATCTCAACAGAATGTGATTCAACCTCTCTGATCATCATTTTACTGAACTGAAATTTACATTTTATTTACAAAATGGGCAGCACGGTGGCTTAGTGGTTAGCACGTTCGCCTCTCAGCGCTAGGGATTCCCGGTTTGAATCCCCATCTGGGTGGAGTTTCCATGTTCTCCCCGTGTCTGCGTGGGTTTCCTCCGGGTTCTCCGGTTTCCTCCCACAGTCCAAAAACATGGATCAAGTCAATTGAATTCTTCAAATTGCCCCATATAGAGTGTGTCTGTGTGAGTGAGTGTGTGCCCAGCGATGGATTGGCGCCCTGTCCTGGGTCTATCCGCCCAGCGCCCGAGACATTCTCCCCTGGATGGGCATGGGGAACCCCACCGCGACCCTAATAGAGGATAAGCGGGAGATAATGAATGAATGAATTTACAAAATGTAATTAAAGTTGAGTGGGAAAGCAGCACAAAATAGGAGCTTTGTCACGAGAGGCTACTTTTCACCTCACTTTTACCTCACAGAAGTTATTATTAGATGGATTAAAAACTTAACCTGTCACTTATGTCATCTTATGTTATGTTCAACAAAATTGTTTCCCATTGCACTTTTACCAGTCACCTCCAAGAACTGATAGCCTGCCACAACAAGTTATTTTTCTGACACTTAGGAACAAAAAGTAGACGAGGCACATTTTGTTCGGAATGTCATTTTCATTCCAATGATTCAACATAGAGTTTGTCTTTAGATTAAGTCCACAAAATTTTACACCAACTTAATCCTTAAAGATTGACATTTTACCTTTAAGCTATAATCCTATATAACAGTGTGAACTGTTTAAGTCCAAGGTCAGTGTCTTTTGGTATTTTCCATTGAATGTCAAGAATTGTGATGCATTTTATATTTTATATTGGCAAAAAATAACTTTAAATAACGTTATAAAACTGGTTTTCCAGTTTCCTCCCAAAGTCCAAAAACATGGATTCAAGGTGAATTGGCTGCCACATTCTAAATTGCCACATGAAAAGTGTCCCTAAATAGTGTGTGTGTGTGTGTGTGTGTGTGTGTGTGTGTGTGTGTGTGTGTGTGTGTGTGTGTGTGTGTGTGTGTGTGCCCAGCGATTGATTGGCGCCCTGTCCTGGGTCTTTTCCCCAGGGTGGGCATGGGGAACCTCCTTGTGGACTCTAGTATGGGATTAATTGGAAGTAATAATCTTATATTAAATAATAAAAACTTTTTTATCAACCTTATTTTTTTAATGAACTAATGCTAAATCATATGAGTTCTACACTTAAAACACTAAAACAATAGATTGCATGGCAGAGTTCCAATATGCAGTTTGTTCATTTTACGTAGACCGAGGCTGACTGGAGACACTATGGTCTGATTCTATCTGTGAAACACAGTGGTGGAGGTATCAGTTTTTGGAATAGACAGCTTATCTGCTGACAGCTTTTTCCCAAGAGAATGTGAGTCATGCCACTGACAATAACCCAAATTACACAAGGCTCTGGACTTAGAAATAGTTAAGGAAAGTAAATGATTTGGAATGTTCAGTCCTGACCTTAATACAACAGAAATGTTGTGGAAGGACATAAGGCAAGCAGTTCATGGTAGGAAACCCACAAACATAACAGAGTTAAAAGAGGAATGTGCTTAAATTCTTCCAAGCTAAGAATTTAGCAGGACTGATCAATCATTACTGAAAATGATTAACTGGGGTCACAGCAGATAGTGAAAACAAAGATTCACATACTTTTCCTACTTATAGATTTTTAATATTGGATAGTTTTCATCAGTAAATAAATGACTAGGTGTAATATTTTTGTCCCAATTAGTTTTATTATTTCCATTTATCTACAATATTTGTGCAAAATTATAAGAAATATTAAAGGGTTTAGAACTCTTCCAGCACAGCTGTATGTACTCTGATCAGGTTTACAGCATTAGCCTAATGTTGTAAATAACATTAATGAAAAAGTCAGATTTTGCAGAATGCACCACCAATAGTTCTGCTCGTGAAACATTTTTCTTTGTGTGACCTTGTTTTTTTCTTACTCAGTAAAAGGGAATTGCCCTCATACTGTTATTTAAAAAATAAATTACAGTTATATTATAGTTATACAGATCTTTTTTTATATGTCTTCAATAATAAAATGCTACTCAAAGCATTTATAGTCTTTCTATTCTGGACTGTCTTTTCTAGCCTATAACCTATCCTTTCCAAGCACATATGGTCTAAATTAAATTATCGGCACAGAGCTAATCTGAAACCTCCCTCCAATAGATGCCGCCCAGGCAGACTATCAGTCATCCTCTCCAGACAAAACTTAGTGGAAAATCTGCATCCATTTATACTGTGAAAAAAAAAGAACCTCAAGTCTGCTTAAAGCTATATACAAAAATAGCTTGGTAATATCCCTGCTGTACGGTCCTGCTATTGTTCATTCAACTGTTTAATTTATTCAGCTGTTATAGCTGAGGTGTAATCAGGCGCTATGTTTGTGAAGCAAATACAAAACTGGATAATGACAACACAGAGAGCAATGTTATCTTTTTTTGACTCTCTGACAACTGCATCTTTTATTTTGAAACCTGCAAAGATTGATGATATATGAAATATTTCATACTTGGACAAAAGTTTAAGTCCATTGTGATTTGTATATAATTTTATAAGAAAATTCATGTTTTATGCAGTATTATCAGAAATTTTATTTTTTATCAAATTGCTGCTTAGGATTCCATAAAAAATAAAAAGTTCATAAAACAAATAAAAAAATCTAAAAAAAAAATTATTAAACAAGTTTTGAGGTAAATTGCAGATTTTAAAAATCAACATGTAAATAAAAAAAATATTTAACCTTGGTTTAAATGTCTAAAGAATCAAAACACCTAGAAAACCATTAGGATTTCAAATAATGGAGCAATGATAGTTTTCTATTCACATTTTTAATATTCATAACATTTTAATGAAAATTCTCTTACTTTTTTGTATTTGCACCCTTTTCATGTTAACACAATTGCTAACTTAACAAAATACTGTCATTACAGTACTTGTAGCTATATTTTACAGTACATATTAACTACATTACTATCTGCTCGGGTCACTGTGAAAAACCCATTTCTAAATATCACTTCTCAGCACAGTTAGTTTAAATCTCAACCACAAGACCACACTATTACAAATACATGTTCATCTTTTTAGATAGTACTAACATTAAGGTTTGGGGGCTGAGAGCATTGCTCAATGTTCATGCTTCAAAGAAAAATAAACCTTTTCTCAGCAGGTTTCCCTCTGGCAGTAAACTTACATTTCCACTTTGGCCATTAGTGTGCAATTGCAGAATCTGAGTCATGGTTTTTCCTAATGATTAATGTAAATATAGTAATGATTTGTAAATATAAAGCTATTGCACCCATATTTACCTTGTTTAGCAGACCTCTATTGTCAAACTGATTTAGAAAATTAAGAGAAGAGATAGTCCAAGTGCCTAACTCAAGAAACTAACAATAACAAGTCATGTTGCGACTTTTTAAGGTTTATAACAAAATGCACTTATTGTAACCTAATAACTATATACATACTGTATTAACATAACTATTTACATTACCCCTAAGAAAAAAAATGCATTGATTTTGCACAAGTATAACAATGATGACAGATATTTAACAAATATATTTTATTTCTTTATTTTAAATTTGATGAGAGTAATTGCAGTGACACACACATAAAAAAGCACAAACATTAGCTTTTAAAATCTACTGATCAAAATAAGTACATATCTGCTATTTAGTCCTGCAATGCTTACTTTAAATTAAAACTATATACATTTACCTTGATAAAGCATATATAGTGTATAAATCATAGCATCAGGGTTCAAAGTTAGAATGCATTCAATTTAACAATCAAAAAGTCAAATCAACTGTTCGATGTTTAGAATATATTAAAATGGAATGTACATCAAGTATGTGAAAGTATATACCAATATTTGAACTAACACAGTTTAGAGGCTCTGATGGAAACTTTTTTAATGAAATGGCAAACATGATGGAAACAGGGTCATGAACCGACTGGAAAAAATGAGAGAACTTACCCAAGAATATAGAAAAACAAAGTTTTTTAAATGTCTGCTTAGTAAATAAGAAGCATCCTCAATTTTTAGAACTGACTCAAGGTGAAGATATTTGTTTGCATTTCTTTGGCTTAACACTTGTTTAAAGTGTCATCACATCCCTGACAGCATTATAAAAGACACTATGACATTTTCCACATGTACATGTACTTTTAAGCACAACTTTCAACACTTGATAAATTAAAAATAAGACAAAAAGGGGAAAAAAGAACAATGAGCGATGTCTGTCTTTTTCTTAACTTCTGGAGTTATCACTCTTCCACTGCTCCATGCTTTTTTAATTTATTTCATTCATGTTTAGAGATAAGGCTTTCCTGCAGTTTGACACTTTAATCTAAAGCATCTTTTAGAAACACGTGTAGAATTACAACACTTTAAAGCTGCTAGTATAAAGTTTATGAGATCTATTAAATTAACCAGTAATGAAAAGTGTTTTAGCAGTCATCTTTTTCTGTGTAATTCTTCTGGTATGTAGATTTGTAAGGCATACGTCACATCATTACATCACATTCTGTACCTAAATTAGCTGTTTTTTGGCAATAAATCTCTTTACTAAACAATTATACTGGAACCCATCATTGCAGGACTAACACAGAATTAACAACATTTTTCATCAACTGGCACTTCTTGTGTACATTGTCTGTTCTGGCTCCTGACAGTATTTATGTGCACAGTACATGCTACAATGTTTTCTTTTGAAACACACTACTAAGATGTTTTATTAATATTGTATTATTAATGTAAAAATGTACAGCACTTTGGTCAACGCAAGTTGTGTTTAGAGTGCTCTATAAATAAAATTTATTTACTTAACAGCAAGTTACTTAAACATTGAATTTTAATAATAAACATTGTGTAGTCTTAATATCAATATCTAATATGTATATGACCTGACATTTTCTACAGTTTAATTGAATCATCATTTAAATTTAAAAGGCAAAACAAACAATTTGAATAATGAATTGAAAGTAGCATGAAATAAGCCACTGTTGCTGTGCAGGCCTGGTTGTGCAATTTTTCCATATGAAAAGGACTGAGGAGCTGTGGTTTGTTAGAGAGAGACCTGCTAGTTTTCCCATAAGCAAATCCAGGATTTAGGAGTCATTTTTCAGAAATCTGCCAAACTCATGACCGGGCAAATGTTTGCTTGTCTAATACACTACTAAGGCAATTATCAACAATATTAATTTGTTTTTATTTCTAATTTACTAAAATGTTTTGTCTAAAGCCAACTACAGAAATGACCAATAAGATTTAGTGTTCTTGCTCAGAAACACATCTGTGGCAACTTGTCAGAGCAGGGTACTGGATTGTTTATCTCATAGTCATCAGTCAAATTCTTTGTTATTAAGACTTTTAATTAAATTAAAAAATATCCACATGCCCATCTAGTTGAGAACGTTTTGGGTGCAGGGCAGATACACTC
The DNA here is from genome assembly GCA_019802435.1 of Corydoras maculifer. NCBI lineage: Eukaryota > Metazoa > Chordata > Actinopteri > Siluriformes > Callichthyidae > Corydoras > Corydoras maculifer. The sequence continues at coordinate 1,492,438 of JAFMOD010000470.1, read as the reverse complement.
AGGACAGGGCACCAATCTATTTCTGGGCCCACTCACTCACACATCACACATCACATCACACATCCTGCAGGAACACACACAAAAACACTCTATATGGAGCAATTTAGAGCGTCCAAGTTTTTGGATTGTGGGAGGAAACCGGAGAACATTGGGGGACATGGAAACTACACCCAGATCATGAATCAAACCGGGTTTTTTTTGTATTTAGTTTCCGTGTTCCCTTACCCCTGTGCACGTCTTTGTTTGTGGTTTATCCCGGTGTTAGTGTCGTTTGTTTTGTTCCCCCTTTCTGTTGGTGTCCCTACACCATTTAAAATAATAAATACTCTTGTTTTGTTTTTATCCCGGTGTCTCTGAATTCTCCTTCCGCGCTAAAGACGGTACCCCGCGTAGCCGTTACAAGGAAACACTCCTCAGGCGCAAGACGGCGTACGCAGTTTCCCCACATAGCCGATTTCCTGGGGAAGACGAGCGACTTCTAACAGAAAGACGTGCCCAACATCTGGAGTGTTCCGAGCACCAGGGGTCACCCTTCGTCGAGCCAGAGTACCAGAGGCCGCCTGCTGCCTAGTCCGAGCACCAGGGACCGCCCGTCGCCGGTCCCGAGCATCAGAGGCCATCTGCCGCCGATCCAAAGCACCAGGGGCTGCCCATCGCCGACTCCGAGCACCAGGGGCGCTCTCTCCGCCTCGCAGCTATAGGGCGCCGATCCGCGCCACGCAGCGAGATGGCGTGCTCCACGCTTTGTCAGCAGGGGGAGTCCATCACGCCTCATCTCCAGAGGGACCCCCCCCCTTTCTTCGCAAGAATTTTTTTTTTCTTTTTTCTTTTCTTTATGCTTGCTTCCCCTTTTGTGCGACCGTTGGGGTGGGGGTATGTCACAGGTGACATATATTTGTCCCTCATTTAATGGACTTATTGTCTCCGTTGGGTGATTGGTTTATTTTGTGCACGTGACTGGGTGTTTTTTGTATTTAGTTTCCGTGTTCCCTTACCTCTGTGCACGTCTTTGTTTGTGGTTTATCCCGGTGTTAGTGTCGTTTGTTTTGTTTCCCCTTTCTGTTGGTGTCCCTACACCATTTTAAATAATAAATACTCTTGTTTTGTTTTTATCCCAGTGTTTCTGAACTCTCCTTTCGCACTAAAGACGGTACGGCGCTGTGCAATACTTGAGCGGTTGCTAACATTTGGCCTTTAAGTATTTCCATATTTCTTTGTGTAAAGATGATTTTTTGACAGTGTAAATTACTAATTTAATCACAATTCTTTTCTCTTTATCTTGTTTCTGTACCTTTCACACTGCTTCCCATCACCAATTGCATTCCATTCACTCTGTAAAGTCAACTACACAGGAATGTAGACATTCCACACTGCATAGGGAGTGAAGGTTCATCACGCCACAGGAACTTAACAGTAAAGTTTGCTCATCAGTTATGGACTTGCTAGCAGGTTAAGACAGTCAGAATATTATCTGAGTGTGTTATTAATGTAAAAAATAAAGGAGCTGGTAATAATAAAAAATAATTTCACGAATGTGTCTTAATTATAACTTATACAAAAATAACATAAAACCACTTAAGTTACTGTGGTAACCTCTATACATCAGTGTAATGATGGGCTCATGGTCACCCTGGAATTTGTAGGAAATTTTAAATGAATTAAATAAACCAACTAAAATGAACCTACATTTGATGTCATAAGTTAATATATTTTAAGTGTCCCACCAAACTGTCATATGTTAAGTGTCATTTGTTGGCCTTCTCTTCAGTAACACAATAACATTGGTGGCTTCCACTTAAAGTTCTGATGATTATTATACACTTTTAGTGTTTAGCCTTTGTTAGCCAATGCTAATCGAACAATGAGGCAGAAGGCTGTGCTTAAACCCTTAGCTTCATAGTGGTGTGGATTTCTCCAGCAAGTCAGTCATTTTGTTTTTAGGGGGTCCTTTCTGCTGATTTACCAGTTAAGCTGACTAATTCTGTTTGCGTCCAATGTACCGGAAGTGCTAATGAACCAAAACAACTGAAGAAGTAAAATCCACTTGTTCACTATTCTGAAACTGTTTAAATCAAATAACATAATGTCTTTGAAATAAAGCTAGTGGATCAAATGCCCATAAAAAATGCACAATTGCTAATGTCATATATGGAGATGAAAGTTAATTTCCAACAAGCTTCATTTGTGACACAGAACACGAAACAAATTATAAATTGTATTTAATAACATGTTTTTAGTTTTTAGTTTTAGACAGCTCACACCAAACTGCCGGGGTCTTACTTCGATATCTACCAGCTGGTAGGCTTGCCAAGTACCTTAATATCTTGGCTCAGTCCTTATAACATAGGACAGCTAAAATCTAACCCAATGACTATGGCAGTTTACCAGGTTAATCCACTAGTTTAACAAATATAATTAAGTAATATTGTAATTGAATTTATAGACAGGTACAAACTGTTGCCGGTGGGAGGCAGCACAACTCTTCATTGCCCAGCTGCACACAGAGCTGATGTTCTTTTATGCAAGTCGTTTGATCCAAGCACCATTGGCAAAAAACTAGGATAGCCTAGGATATTTGGAAGTGATGCTGCTGAATCACTGGATGACATCTTAAGAATGAACTGCATGACTCATGCAATAAATGATGGGGAGAAGACGTTTCACTGATTATGTTCAATCCAAGTCACCGCAGTTAATTTAAGCATATCTGTTGTCGTGACCCACTAGACTGTTTCCAAATTATCCAGAAATTATCATTATCTCCAGGGAAAGGAAAACTTTTTTTATAACGTAAAATGGTTCATTACTAGTTTATTGCTCCCCAAGGATTGCTACAAAACGTGCTGGCTTCAAAGGGCTCTTTCAAATGGAAATACTGAAATAAACATTTGGCAGACTGTTGTGTACTGAGAAAAAAATAACAATGTGAACTGGCTAAAACAAATTGTCATGGCTTATATACAATGTCATAAATATAAAAGCTAAATTATGGATTCAAATTATTATTATTATTATTATTATTATTATTATTATTATTATTATTATTATTATTATTATTCATTCATTCATTCATTATCTCCCGCTTTATCCTCTATTAGGGTCGCGGTGGGGTTCCCCATGCCCATCCAGGGCAGAACGCCACGGGCGCTGGGCAGATACACCCAGGACAGGGCGTCAATCCATTGCTGGGCACACACTCACTCACTCAAACACACTTTATATGGGGCAATTTTGAGAATTCAATTGACTTGATCCATGTTTTTGGACTGTGGGAGGAAACCGGAGAACCCGGAGGAAACCCACGCAGACACGGGGAGAACATGGAAACTCCACCCAGATGGGAATTCGAACCGGGAATATTCATTCATTCATTCATTCATTATCTCCCGCTTATCCTCTATTAGGGTCGCGGTGGGGTTCCCCATGCCCATCCAGGGGAGAACGTCTCGGGCGCTGGGCATGTAGACCCAGGACAGGGCGCCAATCCATCGCTGACCGGGAATATTATTATTATTATTTTTATTATTATTATTATTATTATTATTATTATTATTATTATTATTATTATTATGGCATGGTGTCTTAGTGGTTAGCATGTTTGCTTCTTAGAGCTGGGAATCCAGTTTTGATTCCTAATCTGAGTAGTTTTCTACTCTACTCCCATATACAACATTTAATTGTTATTCACATAGCAGTATGTTTATACTCATTATGCTAAAACTGTTGTTTGACTATCAAAAGATTTATTGCAATGTGTTTGATCCTCTGAGATTTATTTCGGCTATTTTGAGGTGTTTATATCTAATTGCCTATATGATTCATGCCTATATTCCCTTAATATAAATTCCTCTAATTTCTAGTTATATAAAATTCTTTATTTCGATCTACATAAAAAGGTTGACAAAAAAAGCAATAAATCTTCAGAATCCTTATTAACGATACCAGTGGTTTTGTTACAAGTGGTGCCTGGGGCTGCTGTCAGGAGAATCACAACTTGCAGCTCAACAGCCTCCTGCTGACAACATATCGGAGTACTTATATTTTCAACAGAGCATCATTCAGCGTAATATGTATGCAGATTTTAGTACCAGAAAAGCTGTTCTAGGTGACTTATCTATGCAAGACCAAACACTTAGACCAGGAAAAAAGTGGTGAATAAATAAAATAAATTGAAATTATTTAGACAACAACAACTTCAGCCTGTACAAGACTAACAAGTCTGGTTGGCTTTTATTGTCAGATTATGATTAAATGCTTTTGAACTTGATCATTTAGCAGATGCTTTTATCCAAAGCGACTTCAAGTTCATCACAACATCCCTGGAGCAATGAGGGTTTAAGGCCTTGCTCAAGGACCCACATTGGTAACTGCAGTGTACCTGGGAATTGAACCCCCAACCTTCAGACTGAGAGCCCAATGCCCTAACCACTGAGCTACCATGCCTTTGATGAAATATTTAGACATTAAAACTTCTTTGACATTATTTGTGAAATAGAAAACCTAAAATGTGGTTTAGTTAATTGAGCCATGCCAACAAGTTAAAATTAAAAGTCTTGACAGACCTCTTCTGCATTCTCCTGACTTTTCTTTCCCTGTTGTTTTGCATACTGTCCCATCAAATAGGGGGCTGAGAGCTGTGTTGTCCCACTTTGTGGGAAGAAGGAACATCCAGTGTTGTATATCAGCTGAAAACTCTAAGTACAGCACCATAGAACGCTAGTGCCTATCTGTTCGCTTAGTGGTCCTCACAGTTTGTTACTACTCACTAGGGATAGCCTTCACCTTCTGTCACTCTAGTATCTGACTCCATAAAGGATGTCAAGGAAACTTGGATCACCTATTGGTATTATGCCGCTATCATTTTGCATTATAGGTTTTTCGGAGGATAGGGGAACAGGTGTCAGCAGCTGACCTCTCCTGCCAAGGCTGGGGGAGGAAACCAGTCTCAGGTGTGATGATGCCTGGCTTGACATTGGCAGTGAGGAAATGTGGCACAAGGGTTTGACCAAGAGGTTGTTATCGTGTGGAAGAATGAAAGTCATGAAATCAGAAATATAAAGAGGCTCACATGAAACGTATATCTGACTAATTATTGTTCTTTTTTGTTTTTTGTTCTTTGTTCTTTCTGTTGTAGTGAGAGAGATGCTCCTGTGTCACGAGGGCAGGATCAGGAGCTAGTTGTGAATGGATAGAGAGCAAATCAAAAAGGTAAAAAGGCTAATCTGAAAATAATCTCTGTCTGATTGGTGTTTTGTCTGTTGCAATGAGGAGTGAAGATAAATGAACAGGACTAGTGGAAAAGTGTTATGTGTAAGACAAGGTTGCAGAAAAGCACAAGCATGTGTTTGTGTGTTTGTTTGCTGGCCAAAGTCACTGAAAGTTGTCTAAAATTCTTAATCCACTGAAAATGACTTTAGTTTCTGTGGAAGTATGGCAGTGACGTACACCTTGAATTCATTCTATTACCCATACCAGTGAGTTTGATACAACCCCTGGAATCTAACACTTAGGACTATTTACTAAACTTTACCAGGATGTTTTTTTTACACCAGTCTCATTTTGAGCTACAGTTGAGTTGTCTACACATTTTATTGGCATTATTTAGACCTGTGGATCTTCTTTAGAAATTAAACAGGCTGGGTGGGTGATAAACAGTTCTAGAAAAGTCTGCAATTTATTATCAAGGTGACTTTTTGTGCTCCTCTGCTTTTCCTAATTTAACATTAAGCATGTCCATGTATCTGTTTTAATCATATGCAGATGTTTTGAATCAGGTGAGTCTAAACAGGATATCTAGTGCTTACATTTATCAAACATGACACCGAGAAAACTAAGTTCAAGGTCATTTTTGTTAATATCTGAGCATCAGACCTATCAGCCATTCAAACCATCTAAATGGTAGGAATCTCTCACAACAGTATTAGTTTAGTATTTTTTGCACCATGCAAGCAATCTTTTATAAACCCTTTCAAGTTAAGATATTTTTTGTGTCAGACCAGAGTTTAACACCAGGACCTTAAACACTACAGTCATTCATTCATTATTTTATTATCTTCCGCTTTATCCTATATTAGGGTCGCGGGGGGTTCCCCATGCCCATCCAGGGGAGAACATTTCAGGCGCTGGGCAGATACACCCAGGACAAGATGCCAATCCATCACTGGGCACACACTCACTCACACAGACACACTCTATATGGGGCAATTTGGAGAATTCAATTGACATGATCCATGTTTTTGGACTGTGAAAGGAAACCCGGAGGAAACCCACGCGGACACGGGGAGAACATGGAAACTCCACCCAGATGGGGATTCGAACCGGCAATCCGGTTCGCTGAGAGGCGAACGTGCTAACCACTAAGCCACCATGCCGGCCACACTACAGTCATTAATTACTCTTACAACTAAATTTAACTTAATAATTAATATTAGTAGAGTCATCAGAGTATTCAATTCTACAGATCAATGCTACCTATAAATAAAATATAGTAAAAATAAAAAAAAATAGCTAAAAGTCATTGGTTCAAAAGTAATTTTAAAGGATTATAACAAAAATATAACTTCACAAAAAAACTACATTATAGTATCATATAACAGACAAAAGTTCTCATCTAATCTCATGTTTCACTTATTTTGCTAGGGGAGAATGAAGCAGATCCACCCAGGGCAGTGTGCCACCCTAGACCAACGTTGTCAAAAAAAAAAATTGATAATTACATAATTAATAATAAGTTAAGGCAATAAGGCAATAAATAATATACACACATAACAACACAGATCCAAGTAACAATATCTGAAATAAACATTTCAGTCCCTGTATTTAAAAGGTTATTTAATGATTCCTCCTGGTTCTCTGGTTTCCTCCCACAGTCCAAAAACACTGATCATGGTCATTTGAGTTCTTCAAATTACCCTATATAGTGTGTGTTTGTGTGTCTGTGTGATTAAGTGTGTGTCCAGTGATAGATTGGCGCCCTGTCCTGCACCCCCCCTCCCCCCGCGACACTAAAGCAAAAGATAATGGTTGGATTTTATAAGCATTAAAACTGTTGATTACAATTGTTGATGGGGAGCTTTTTCCACTTGACCACATTCCAGCTGTTCTTATATACAAACTGCTCCAAATGGGTATTATTAGGAACATGTATTTACTACCTTATATACTTGGCAACTTAGATGGATAATATAAGAATATCTTATTTTTTATTGAATTTACATGTATATTGTACTGTAGTTAGTGAATACATCACAACTAAAAGCCAATTTAACAAAGATTTAAGACTTCTAAAGAATTTTATTCATTAAAAAAATTGCTTTCATGTAGTTCAGCCTTTTATGAACAAGGATTAAAACATGAACGAGTAAATGTTGCAGATGACCGTGAGACCAAGAACTGCCAACAGCCAAAAATGGTTAGATTGCTAACCCAGAAAAAAAATCTCCACAGGGAATTTCTCATGCCTCATAAAGTCTACACTTATCAGACAGTACGATCTGACATAACATATATCAACATGTACTTGGAAGAAAATGAGGTCCTATAATAATATGTAACTACATTTTGGATGCTTAAAGTTGTAAATGAATGGTTTGCTTTAACAGGAAAGGAGCATCATTCCATTAACACAAGACTAGTTGAGATATGCCTAAATTCTCTGAATTCTAACATACATTAAGTTTAATGTAAAGGTGATTTGATGGATGTTTCATGTCACATTCCCAAGACACTAAATGTTTTATGAATACTGCCTTAAGATGAAAGAAAATAAGAACAAGGTCCATACACTCACATGCTCAGAGATGGACAGAAAGTTTATTTTAAAAACTTGGGGAAATCGATATAAATAATGGACTTCATAGAAAATGAAAATGATAGGAAGTTCAAAGATTTGATTACTTCATTAAATTAAAAGTTCTTGAACTGAAATTTGATGAAAAAATGTTTCTTTTTATTGCAGCTTGTTGTTAGTGGACCACAGTTATAAAGGCAACTTCATATAAAGCATCTTAAACTGATAATAAAGGCAAGGAATGCTACAGTTCATAGAATAGACTCACATTAAATTCTTATCTCCTCATATATTAAATGAGTCTGGGTTTACTAATGACAAAAGAAGTCAGTGAGTCAGACAATGTCTCCAGCATGTGGAATGTTTTAAGAGACTTTGATCAGACTTAAATATTCCAAATATTGTACCTGATATTTACCTACCTGTAATTTCCAATAATGCATTAAAACAGTCATCACAGCACTGCACATACTGGCATGCCTGCCCTTACCAGTTGCTGCTTTTCCATGATTCACACGTGATGTCATTTACACCAAAGGAATTTTCCACATCAGACAGGCTTAGTCAGAAGATTCTGACTTCATCTGAGGTACAATGCCACATCCAAATCAAAGCTAAATATACTTGTTTTAGGAGTTCTTGCTTTGATTACAAATAATCTTTACTTTAAAAAAAAATTTTTTTACAAAAAAACTGAAATAACAATGATAAATGTAACAATGAACAATGATAAATGTAAAAAAAATGTCTGTATTAATACAAATTAATAGTAAGTTTGAATGTTGAGCATAGAATTACCAAATCTTTTTGTAAACCTTTTAGCATAGCATTTTTAATGTATTTTACATAAATAGAATATAAAATGGCAGGAACAGTGGATTAGCTTTTAACCCGATTGCTACTCAGTGCTGAGGATGGAGGTTTGAATACTGATCTTAGTGGCATTTCCATGTTTTACCCGCATACGTTTGGGTTTGCTCCGGTTTCCTCCCATAGACCCGAAACATAGATTTAAGGTAAATTGGTCGCTGTAAATTGCCCGTATTTAAATTACCTGTATATAGTGTGTTTCAGTAAGTAAGTGACTGCACAGAGATGGATTGACATTCTGTCCTGTGCCCACACTCATTTGTTCTCCCATTGACTGGCCCCTCGACCCTAGTATCCTAGTACAGGATTAAGCTGAAGATGATAAATGGATGGATGAATTTAAAACCTAATCATATTTTTAAACATGTCCTAAAAGTCGATCCAAATCAAAACAATTGAGGCAAAATTTTAAACTAGATCATTTACTTTACAGAAACTTCAACTAACTTTTAAGCAATTATATGAAATACCTTTTTACTATTTTACTATTGTTAACCTGCATGAGTGCACTACCAGTCGAAAAACTATAAAAGCCCTGCTCTTTAAAAATAATATTTCTGCTCATCTAACTACCTGTAGCGAAACCTTTAAAAACTCTGGTCACATGATAGCGTCCCTCTGAAAGTCTCTGCAACTCAAGGATTTAATATGCATGTAAACAAAATTAATAAACCAACATTCCACAGCCGATGTGGCAATTAATCATAAGTGGAAAATTATAGAAGAAGAATACGATATTTTCAACACTAGAGATGACCACATTGCCTATGTCAATCAAAGGGAACCCTTACCCTTCTCCCCAGGGCATTCCAGAGGCCACTAATCCAGTAGTACCATCAGGGAATGACTGTCAGTCGTTTATTGTACATCTGCTTTATTGTCTCCATTACCTAATAAAATAAATACTATGATTCAGAAATGTATATAAACAACTGTGTGGGCCCATAAAACGTTTATGTAGAGATAAAACGGGCCCCGGAAGGATCCATCTAGGAACAGATTGGTATGAAAGGCCTTGGACTGTTTAAAGAACCTCAGATATAAAACTTGGGGCATGAAAGCAAGTTTGGTCTAACAAGACATATAAAGAGAGTCGTCTGCTTCAGAAGTTTAAAAGGAGTGTGACACAAAAATACAAACACTGAAGATAGATCCCAGGGTGGTGTCCTAATTGCTTGGAGATGGAGTAATCTGTTTACCCCTTTGTTATAGGTGGTTATTAATACATAGAATCCAAAGAGGGTCTCTTGGGTAAAGTCATTTGGAATAAAAAGTCTATGCATACAGAGAGTTCCCACTGAACTAAATGTGCTAGGGACAGCAGCAGAAAAAGCGTACTTTTATTGCCATCATGGGGTAATAGAATTATGTGATTACCATCTTTTCTGACTCTGTGGAACAATTTTAGAATGACAGACAGGAAAGGGACAGCACGCAACAGTTCCATTAACCTCTGGTATGTCAGGTTGACCTGACACAACGAGCCTGTTCTGAAAATCACAGTTGGCTGTAAGTGAACAGGTTCACATGTGTGCAGTTTTCTTGGACTAGGTTTCAATATATCACGAACACATCTACTATCTTATTTACCAAACTATACTAAGTGGTTTATGCATTTGTGGATTTTCTTCCTCTATAAAGAAATCTTGAGCCCATTCCATTGAACGCCACAGTTTGAGAGCTGACGAGCACATTTAAGAACATGCACGATAATAACTGCCTGTGACATGCGACTTCCAAAGAAAAAGTCATCTTAAGCCACATCCTTAACAGATGGATTTGGAACACCCCAAAGCACCAATCTGTGCAGCAACAGTAAGTAAAGGTAAAGGTAAAGGTTGTAAACATATAATACCAACAGAAGTATGAAAATATGTGAAATTATGGGTTTAATAAAACCACAAACATAAGCCATTGTTCTTCTAAAATACTATGATTCTTAAATTTTGTAGCTTGAGAAAGTGGAGAACACCTAAAAGCTTGTTCACCAACCATGATCCAATTGTTCACATGTCCACGATCTAAGCTAACATAAAGAGCAATATTTCCATAACACCTCTGTCTAGACAAGAACTGGCACCCTGGGTGAGCAAACAAACAAAGTTTAGTAAACTTTGGCCAAGAATGCAGTTAGAATTTCTTGTCAAAACTAAAGCCTATACCCCAAGACAGTACCCAGTGGTGCGATCTGATGTGATTCACATATACTAGGTATTTGGCTTACAGGCCAAATAGATGGAAATGGTATGAGGACCTTATGGGAATGGTACGAGTGCAATGGTTTTTGCATTTGCCATCTTGAAAAGTGTTTGATGGATAATCCTGAACCTCGGATCAAGCCATTAACAGCCATGATAAAGACATGATCTAACACATGGCAGAGGTCAAAGTGTGGTTCTACATGAGTCAGAAAGAAATGTCTTGCTTGTGGACCATGTGTTATTGTCACTAACTGTACACATGGTCCGCTCACAAAAAGCGGCATAAAAAACAATGAACTGGTCAGCCTTCCATTCTTCATTGCTTGAGCATATGGCTTCTCGTGGTGAGCTTGTCTACGCGTTTGCTTTAATTGACTGAGTAGTACAAATCGGGGTGCAGTGGAAACATTGCTAAAAAAGAACTTTAAAGGCTAAACAGGTATTCAATCACTAGTATGAAGACAGGTTCATGAGGTTCTGAACATTTTCCCCCTTCCTCATACTGGGCCAATGCCATTTATTTGCTCTGAAGAATGAACATTGTCCAGTTTTAGTCAGACGGCGTCAGTCAGATAAATGCTTGATTGTTCAGGTAAATTGTCATCTTAGTTGCCACAGTCATTTTTTCTCATGTTTTGTGGCAGCAATGCATGGTTCTCCGTTAGTTATACTAACATCAGTGCTTCACAAAACAGTGCTCCTGCTGTGCTAAACTTGGGTTGCACTGAACTTTAGTCAAACATGCTTTCATTTTTCTAAATTCTTCAAAAAATCCATTCAGTCTTTTTTCCAGTCTGCGATGTCACTCCAGTGGTTTCAGTCACACCAAGACTGAAGCTGACTCTTATTTAGCTGCTGAGTTTGCAAGAGCATGGTTTCCAGGTGTTTGCTTTTCACATGGACAGCCAGTTATTTGAACACTATTTGCTAAATCCTGTTGGTGTTGCATGTTTTGGCTTTAACATGTATAGTTCCTCAATGCATCACATATTCCATTTGCAGTTCAATCACAGTGTGTCTACATTGGTCTGTAAATACACGAGTACAGAAACGCTTTAAAGGTCATTTCTTTGAATAAAGACTGGAATCCTTAGTAATGATGAGTTGTTGCAGCTAGTTTAATTATGTCCAAAAACAAGCTGGAAGTTGGAGTACTTATCTGTTGATGGTAGATAAGCCCCAGCACCCTTCATGATCCTTATTAAAATAACTGAATAAGGTAATGCAGGAATAAATAAAATGTTGTTGCACTGGCACTGTGGAACTAAAATTTGTCCTCATTGATAATTAATAATGAGGTAAAACTGCTACTTCTTGTAGTTTTTTATGTAACCATAGGTAAACAAAGACTTTGCTTCTTGAACATTTTGGAGTGTATCTTATATTTTTTTAGCTGATGATAACAAAATTCCCTTTTTTTAAATTTAAATAGTGACACTGCTGCTTGTATTGCAGTTTGAAAATACTAACTATTGCTGCTTTATTTGCAAATAGGACTTTTGTCATAGTTACACTGTATTTTAAAAAATCGACATTTAGTCAGCAGGTGGACAAAATGTGGCACATAAACAATTTTTAGACGCAAAAAAGATATTTCTGCTTTTATGTCACATAAAATTTATGAAACCTCTATGTGATACAATTAGATACTACACTTATGTTTTGCTCAGATAGATTTTTTTAAATCACCAAACATTGTTAAAACATTGTTGCAAAACTAATAACAAAAACATTTTTCAGCCATTAGAACAGGAAGTATTTACGAATCCAATACCATTTAATTCTAAACACTTCTGAATGTTTGTAAGTCTGCAATCAAACATATTAGACCCAGACTGAATCTATATAAAAATTAGTACAATAACATGACAATTAAAAATCTGCGGGACTTCTCATATATCTACACACTTTGTTTATCAGGGGCGGGCCCTCAAGGCCTTCTCTGCAGACCTAAACACCGAATCACGTTCTGATGTAAATTATATTTTTTTACTGAATATATATTGAATTATAAGAATAGTCTGTTTACTTTCTTTTCATAGCTTCCCCTGTTTTGCTGCCAGGGTAAGTGAAATATTTCTAGGCCTTCGCTAATAATTTTGCAGGCCCGGTACCATTAAATAAGTGTCAATCAGCATCAGCATTTTTATATAGACTCTGATTATATTGTCAGAAAGAAAACTTTTAATGAACATTTTTAGCAAGTTAAAACTAATATATAGAAAAGGACACGCGAGTCCTCTATTTGTATTGCAAAGGCTCTTTACATTGTGTTTCAGCATTATAAGATGTTTTTATAGCTATTGAATAATTATTGACATGTGCAGCACTGTACCAGCACTTTTTTTAGTTAAAGAAAGTGCGACCATCAAGCCTTTTTATTTTAAAAAAGTGTTTTATTAACTTGGATCTCCTGCTTAAGATAAGTTATTTTCTTATCTGCTTTTCTTTAATGACACACAACAGAGCGGAAAAATTGGAGGACTTAAAAGGATGATTAACTCAATTAGATGAACTTTTTTGACACCACATACTTCTATTGAAAAACCTAGATTTCTGGAAACAACCTAGATTTCTGTTGGACTACTGGCTTTGCAGTCAGGCAAGATGTTACTGTAAAGACCATTGAGTGCACTTAAAGGTTTTCATTGAACTGAATTTGTTTTTATATTTTTAGAAAAATGACACTTGAACATTATAAATTTACATTATATTACATTAGTCATTTAGCAGACGCTTTTATCCAAAGCGACTTACAAATGAGAACATTACAAGTCAAAAGTTATGAAGAAAACCAACTATAATGTAAAATAATCAAACCTGATTGTAATTTGATGCTGTGCCCCCCTCCCCACGCCATTTTTTTTTATTTTTTTTTTACAACAGGTATTTGTTAAAAAGATGCGTCTTCAGTAGTTTCTTAAAACTGCTTAGTGATTCTGCCTTACGGACAGAGTTGGGAAGATCGTTTCACCATTTTGCAGTGTTGAACCCCTACGGAGTGAGAATTAGCTCCTTGGTGAGGTGGAATCGCCAGGCGGCAATCATCACTGGAGCGAAGTGAACGAGTTGAAAAGAAAGAGTAAAGGTAGTAGCGGGAATATCCAGAAATGGTCCTGTAGGCCAGAGTCGGTGACTGAATGCAAGCAGCTACAGGGAGCCCATGGAGGGAAATGAGTAGTGGAGTGACATAAGTTCACTTGGGCTGGTTAAATACGAGTCAGGCTGCAGAGCTTTGAATTAGTTGTAGAAGCCTGATTGTGGAAGCTGGGAGACCAGCAAACAACACATCACAATAATCAAGCCAGGATAGGATGAGGACTTGAACTAACTGGGTAACATGTTCATTCAAGAAAGGTCTGATCTTCGTGAGGTTGTAAAGAAGGAATCTGCAGGAATGGGCAGTTTTGATAACATGATCAGAGAGTTTAAGGAGGGAGTCTATTGTGAAACCAACACAATGGAACCGGTTGGGGAGATTGTGGAGCCGTCAATTTGGAAGGTCAGGTCATGAAGAATTGATGGTTTAGCTGGGATTATGAGAAGCTCTGTTTTTTCTAAATTTAATTTCCTCCAAACAGATATGTCGGTGAGGCAGGCAGATATCTGATTTGAGATTGTTGTGTCGTCAAAAGACAAATGAAGCTGAGTGTCATTAGCATAGCAGTGGTAAGAGAAACCATGCGCCTGAATGACTGTGCTCAGTGATGTCATGTATAGTAAGAAGAGGAGAGGACCAACTACAGAGCCCTGAGGCACACCACTGCGTACTTGGTGATACAAGCTAGACATTGGTGTCATGCACTGTTAATGCTACCCGGCTGCTCAAGCAGAATAAGTTTTCCATCAAGCCTTGGTCCTCACAAGGTTTTTTCCTTAAAAACCAACAACTTTGTCACTGTTACTTTTTACATACTGGAATGTTACTTTTGCAAAAATCATGCATAAATAGGCCTTGCAGTCTAATAAACATTATAAAACACCCCGTTAGCATTTACTGGCTTCAAGCAAAAAAGAAATCTAAAAAGGAATTTGAAGTAAATTGTTTTGTTAGCTTGTAGAGTAGATTTATTGGACTAATTAAGAACTCCACTCATTTAAGTAAACTTTTTAAAAGTGCATGCTGCTGAAAAATATATAAGCACATAAAATTTTAATGCAACAAATATCTTTTTCTTTTTGATTAGAGCAGTGTGAAAGCACCTAAAGCCAGTTTGATGACGTAATGTCTTAGAATATGATGAAACTGTATAAATATTTCCAAACAGCTACAAATCCTTCTGGAAGTTTAGAGGGAGGGTTGATTTGCAGAGTCAGAAATAAAAAGGTCATTTTAGACCACATTGATTGAGAGCACATGAATGGAAAACATTTGACACAGACTACAAACACAGAGGATGTTATATATAAGGTTCAGACATCTAGCTGGGGGGTGCAGACTGTTAAGTGCTGTATGATATATCTGTCCTAAAGGAAAAGTGAAGCTCCGACCTCCTGAGTAAAGTAAATAGAACTCATGTTTCAAATATGCAGAGTTTTATTCAGAGTTTGTTGGTCATTAAGTGTTTTAAATAGTTAGCATAGTACAAAAGGTTTTTTCATATTTTATATGATTATGCTCTTGATTATGATAAGAACTCTACTGTTTACTCTACTGTACTGTTTTTATTTGTTCGGGACATAATTATATAAAAGAAAAAAATCTGTGACTCATTTTAAACATTTTCAGTAGTTTTTATTGAAAAATGCCTCTTCCTTTTCAGAAATAAATAAGAAAATAATGCTGCGGAATTCACAATGTGCAGTTCAAATGTAAATGAGCAATTCTATAATCATAGTCTTGCTACAAATTTCAACTGCATTTGACATTGATATAAAAACCCTATATTCTGATCTTAAAATGTACTTGCTAAATATACAGCACAGTCATGCAATTCCACCTTCAGTAAAACAAAAAAAATGAGCTGTGACTTTGGATAAATATTTAGAATAATGAAACAAAAGCCTGGCCTAACTTGGCCGTCCGAATGAGAATGGAATTACAAACAACAGCTCTCATAACAGGGAAGGCATAACAAATATGTACTGCAACAAATGGGTCTGTTTAAAAACCTGCAATGATCTGTGAGAATTCCGCTTGCTGTGACTCACTGGATACTGATGGTATAGTTAGTGCATTGAACAATCTCCTAAATATTAAAAGTGGTACAAACACACAACAAACGGCGGGTGGTGGACTGTTGGGACAGTAAACAACTTTGGCAACAGGAAATGAGGGGTGAGGATCAACCTTTTCTACTTAATTAAATTTGAAAACCTGCTACAGTACATTGAGCTGGGATGATGTCCTCCGTGTGAACGGAATGTGAATAGTTTGTATTAAGGTATATTATTATGTTTCTTTTCTTTTCTTTTTCTCTGTTGATAGTGATCTTTTCCCACGTTGGTTTCGTAAACCGGGGGACTGTATCTCTGTCACAGTATCTTCTGCTGGTTCTGCAGGAATTGTCACTACGTGGGTATCGGGCCCAGGTAGGTAGCCACCTGGTTGGAAATATTATTTGACCAATAGAATAAATGCATTCAATTTTCAAGGTGATATTGGAACTAAAACGACATGTAACTTAAAACATATGCTGAAAATATTCAGAGTTTGCCTTTGGATGCATTTACAATCATTGCCGGTTCGTAGCACTTGGTAAATAATACACATAGAAATGAAATAATGTGGCCACGTCATGGAAAAACTGCCACTAGAGTTTACTAAGTTATCTAAGCTCTTCCCTACTGCATAATGAGGTAATATAGCATAAAATACATCACAATACAAAGAAGTGACTTGATTGCGCACAGTTTTCTGTAACACACTTACAAGGAGATAAATGTACAAACAGCACATGCTTCATTTTAAAACCTGAGCAGAGGCTGTGTTCATGAATGAAAGCAATGAGGAAAAAGAAATTAAATGTAGATGTTATGTGGCCAGTCAGCAAGAAGCAAGTTAAAGGCACAAGCTTGGTGACAGTATGAATCCATACAAGGTAACTGTAATAGCTAAAATTCATTTACACGATTTATTTACAAACACCTCACCCTAATTTATTATATTTACTGTCCCACTTGGTTATACTCTACATGGTTAGTAGTTTAACATGCTCCTTCAGCAAAAGGATGCTCACTTCTGCTGTTTGCAGCTTTGTAGTTCAAGACGCAACCAGGCCACAGGTATGTAGCCGTCACAGCCGCCTGCCTGATAAGAGTAGTGGTGAGCTGCTGTTAGTGACAGTCCAGTCCTTTCTTTGGTTTGTTTTTGGTTTTAGAGTTGAAGCCATGGGGCTTATCCTTAAGAGCTTATTAGCAAGCTTGCTGATCTCTCAGACAGGTTTGTTTTTTCAAGGTTTCATTGTTTTAAGAAGGGCGCGCAGCACATTATGCATACTATGCCAAACCTGCAACGGGTTAAACATGGTGTTAGTGTAACGTTATAGCTTCGTTTGCTTTAATTGTGAAATCAACATGCGGTGAAGCTTAATTTTAACTGAAGCATGACAAGCTGACCAGCTCTATGCCCTACTGCTGTTACACTTACCTGGATAACCCTGCCCGTTGTACGGGATCCCAACGCACTGAGAGGAATCGCAGTAACCAGGAGGTCCTGGTGGTCCTCTGGTTCCTGGAGTGCCCTGTCGCCCTGGTGGACCACGGGGTCCATCTGACCCTGCAGGACCAGGGGGGCCAGTCTGGGATAGGCCTGGTGGGCCTGAAGAAAAGTGAGAGACAGGGGCTTTAAAATCACCAGAGACCCAATGACATCACTCTTTACAGCTTTACAGGAAGTGGGTAGGGAAAACTGGTTGCTACACTGTAATTTAAATATTTTGACGGCTCAATTAAAAGGAAGCGGGGGTTGGGGAGTCTCAGAGGAGTCCCCCTTGTTCATTTCTGTCTAGACAGAGTAAATTCTGTTTGGAATGATTCAGCCCCTGTTTTTAGTCTGACATCAGCACATATGTTGTCAATGAGCCCCCTGGAGAGCATGCTTTTTGTAACAGCTCCAGAAAGCCCCCTACAATGGTGATATTTGAACTCTCTCCGTGTGAACTTGTATAATCTCTATACCTTCTGTATTAACAAAAAGGTTTGAGCCTGGTTTAGTGTCATACTTGGAAGACTGCCGTTTTATCTTCTAGTTACAGGAAACATACTGAAGGGTAATTACACTCAGTGACTACATAGGCTACTAAGAATCAAACAGTTCTTTCTGTAACTAGGTTTTTCAACTGTGTTTATTTCACTGATTGCTCTTACAACAGAGCTTATCTTTAATTTTTAACATATGTAGCACTGTATAAGACTATTTACACCATGAAAATGATGCCAATTATAATAAACTTAGTGTTGCTTGGTAAAATAATACTTTGAACATGCTATTACAAATTGAACACATGTTCCTAATGTAATTAGCAGCATCATGCTTCCTAAAACCAACTTCACTTAATAAAGAATTACCATGAAACAATAAAAACACTGCCATGTCTTTAAAAATGTGCTCATGTCAAACACTTTATTTATGTTCAGATCCCCTGCTACTAATTATTAATGAGGCTGACTTGAGAAACATGTGAAAACATCTGTGGGCCCACTTTTAGCAACAACAACATAAAATTTTAAATGGAAATTGTAAATGTTTTGCTGGAAGAACTTGGACCACAGAATGGAAAAGTATAATATCCAGCTGTCAGTTTTAGAAGTGGAAGTTGTATGTAGGTAAATCTCGGTCCTTTCCACAAAAACCCTTAACAAGACGTAATACAAGGGATACCTTAAATTCCCTCAGGGAGATTCATTTTGGAGCTACATTCTACTAAATTATTGGAAAGATGTTTATGGAGATTAATGAACAAGACGAGCAATTTTAATACAATTCGTTCTAAATTAAGCATGTTCGTCTAAAAAAACTTTTTTACTCCTGATTATGACTCAAATGTGCCTTGTAATTATGATGGCTTAAGGTGCTGAATCTTAAAAGATGTAACTAATGCATGCTTTCTTCATTTATCAATAAAGAGCTTGACATCTGGACAGCATCAATGGCTATTTCCCGACAGGAAAATAGGCAATACAGTCATGGGGCAATTTATTATCTCAAGTTTACCTATTGGCATGTTTTTGGAGTGTGGGCGGTAACCAGGGTCTCCAAATAAACCCACACAGGCCCAAGGAGCACATGCAGACCTTACACAGAAAGGATTTCCGCTTAACCAAACCTCAGAATCTAAGCTGGGATTTTCTTGCTGTGAGGCGGAAATGCTAACTGCTGCACCACTGTGCCACTACCATGTCACATAAGGCGTTTTAAAATGAAAGATATCAAAAAAGGAGTTGGTTTCAACAAAGTTTAGTGCTCATGACACAAATGTATAACGTCAAAAAGAATTCTTAACTAATAACTGAGAGTAGATTTTTGTTAAATTCATACCTGGTGGTCCAGGTAGTCCTCTCTGGCCACGAACGCCCTCACCTGGGGTGCCTCTCTCACCCTTCTCTCCTGGCAAGCCTGCAGTGACAAAGGATGTTAAACATAGTTAAACTATTGGATACTTAGCCACGTCCCTATACTTGTCTTTGTTGCCTTAACTGTGGAACTGTAAAAGTGAATGATGTTCGTTGACAACCAGAAAGATTTTCTAGGTGGTTTACACAAATTAATCTTATTGTGGTCCAAAATGAAATGAAAAAAAAAATTTTTTTCCTTTTGTTTTTTTCTTATTTTTAGATTAATAAAATGTTTACATGAAAGTGATCATTTTTGATAGAAAGGGATTCTTTCATTTATTGTAGCACAATCGCAAAATAAATTATCAACCAATAGCTGCTTAGGGAACCAAAACTTGTTTTTTGGAGCAAATGTAAAAACATTTTGTCACCTTGATCCTTTTGTGCCTTTGAAATGGGTATTACATAGAGGGGCAAAAATCCCAATACCATAATAAATTTCATAAGATACCAAATCTGTTTTTCACTCTGTAAAAAGAGTTTAATAATTCTGCTATAGACATACTGCATTCAGCCACAAGATTAAACACTGTCAGTGGATTAGTGTTGAGGCTGATCGGTATATAATGCCCTAAATTCATGTCTAAAGGCACTTAAAGCACACTGCCTTCTACACAACTTGGAAGTGATAAATTATAGTGGATTTCCAAGACATTCAGACATGCAGCACTCCAAAAATCTGTAACTTAATGCCCTCTACTCTGGCAGGGTCCCAAGGCTTCAAAAATACCATAATTTACAATCCCCTCTCAACACTCTATGCTGTTACGTCTGCACATCTAAAGAATACATACTATATGAGATGTCATCAAATGGAACCTCTACTAATCAGCATTCTACCCAGAATGATATATGACTTAGTATTTTGGCAGTGCATCAGGACCTAATACCTCTTTCTCCTGGAGGCCCTTGTAACCCAGGGTTTCCAGGGAAACCATTTCGTCCAGTTTGGCCAGGTTCTCCACGTTGTCCCTGGTTTCCAGGAGGACCTGGAGGTCCAGCAGGACCAGGACTGTTGCTGCGGTATCCAGTGGGAATCTGGTTCATCATCATGTCAATTCTGCTCATTTGTCCTGAAGAGAAATGAAATATTATAATGTTATACAGTTATAAATTACATTTAAATTAAGTGCATGTCAGATAAATTATTCCTTAAAAAGGAATTCAATTGAGGAAGAAGGATTTGACTGGTTTAAGACACTGATCTGATATCAGATAAGATATTTTATAAACTCAGTCATGACGAAATCATGATATAGCTGATAAAATAAACAGCTATCACAGCTCTTACATAAGTTTTCTGCACAAACCGATGTTAAGCATGCCAGTATTGAACTTGTATTGTTTTTATTTAAGCTAGCAAAATTATGTGGGGCTTTGGTATCATTATTAAATCAAATCAAAACTCACTGTTAACCAGCTGCTCACAGACTTGTCTAGCAATGGATCGCATCATATTTTGGGAGGCAGTGTCTCCCTAGAAAATGAACAGAATACAAAATAAATAGGATTTCCAATGTCCTTGAATATTTGGGTTTTAGAATTCTAAACAATAACAGCACGTACCCTCTCGCCCTTCTCTCCTTTAATGCCAACAGGTCCCTGGGTTTGATATAAACAGCATGTCAGTGTGGGGAAATCCGATTTTTAGATAAAGACTGGTTTTAAATATATTAAAAAAACATATATACATACTGGAAGTCCTGGCTCTCCACTGTTGCCAGGTTTACCAGTAATTCCTGGCATGCCAGGAGCCCCTGGACTTCCCTACAAAGATAAGAACAAAGTGCATTCAAAATGTTGTTTATATCTGTAAAGATATCAACCTCTATAAAGGCAAAATGAGACTTATTCCATGCACAAATCTCCAATTCAAATTTTAGCCTGTTAACTGCAAACATATGAGAATCGAGAATCGTATGCAGGAAAAAGAAATCTTCTGTGATTGTTCACATGCATTTTAATGTTATAATTTTTGGCTGAATGCCCATTAGCAATCACTAATCAGATTCAAGGGGAGAAGTAGAACAATGCATGAGGATGTGAATGGAAAGAAAACATGGCTCTCTCATTACACACCATAGGTCCTGATGGGCCTCTAGGTCCAGATGGGCCTTCGGGTCCTGGTGGCCCCTGTACAGATATCACAGGTCATCAGAAATTGTGTAACATGTGCAAGGCAACAACTCTAAGTGGAGAAAATCCAATGCAATTTAAACATGCCTCAGAGGGAGGTTGAACACAAGAGTCTAACTCCACTGAAAACAGACATAGCATAACCTAAGCTGGAGACATGGTCTCAAAAACAGAGCTGAAAAAGCAACAAATGTGCTTTAGTTAAACAGAAATGACTGTCTTACCCGGGCTCCAGATGGTCCAACAGGGCCGACAGGTCCGGGCGCGCCAATAAGGCCCTGCAATTAAAAAAAGCCTTGAACTGTAACTTGCATTTTGAAGATGTTTATCAGAATTTTAACAAATACAACATACTTCTTATTGTAAATGAGAACTGCTTTTATTTTCTTCATGTGGTCAACAATAATTAAAAAAATGTACAAAACCTAATGGTAAGTCCATGTTTCAAATAAACTTTCTTAAATTACTAATCATTAACAGCAAGGCTGTGAGCTACATTCACAACCCACAAAAATGTCAGAAAAAGCTAAATAGTTAACTCATATCAATAACACTTTATTCTAAAGGCATAAATATTTTATCTCTCATAAAGTTCAGCAAAAGTTCAGAGAACAATTCTAATT
Source organism: Corydoras maculifer (assembly GCA_019802435.1). Lineage (NCBI taxonomy): Eukaryota > Metazoa > Chordata > Actinopteri > Siluriformes > Callichthyidae > Corydoras > Corydoras maculifer. The sequence goes on along the minus strand of JAFMOD010000470.1, from coordinate 1,470,263 downwards.
ACAGAAAACGCAAATGCTAAGCATTCGTGTAAACTCCATATAAAAGCATGAAGTGTTTATATTAAGACCTATAACAGGTTAACGTTTATTACCAAATATACTGGAAATCATTAGTTTACACCCATAAATCTGTTCAACTGGTTGAGAAAAAAGATAATGTACTACTTTCGAAAGACAAAACATAAAAAGAGTTCTATTTATCTCTAACATTTTTGTCTGTAAATTTGACTGTTTTTTAAAACAATGTGTTTGCTAAAACATACGTCTGATTAATATCAATGATTTTGATATCAGTGACATTACTGAGCCTATGAAGTTTTTGTTTTGTTAAACTCAATAACTTACTCTTTGACCCGGTATTCCAGGTTCTCCACCATCTCCCTTTGGTCCAGGGCGTCCCTGTAATGACAGGAAACACATTTTCTTAATTTCAAGAGCCATACATTTGCACTTTATCATTACAGTTACGCAGATTTAGGACAAAAAGAGTTGAGATGAGAAATGATATGTGGTTTTGTGGTTTGAGTTCTATAGCAGGCCCATATATTATAGCTCAGTTAAGCTCATACATGTGTAATCACCTAATTTCACAAATCTCCTCCTACAGTGACAAAAACACTGGATATAGCTGAAATTTTTTATTAAAATGGCAATCTAAAAAAGACACCTTCAAAATGTGTGTTTAACTTACAGGTTCCCCAGGTAGAGATAATCCATTGGGACCTTGTGGGCCCGGTGGCCCCATTGGACCTGGAAGGCCTTGCTCCCCACGTTGACCCATTGGTCCCTAAATGAAAACAAGAGATGATGATAAGTTTTCAAAACATTCATTCATTCAATTATTATCTCCCGCTTATCCCTTATTAGGGTCGCGGTGGGGTTCCCCATGCCCATCCAGGGGAGAACATCTCGGGCGCTGGGCAGATAGACCCAGGACAGGGCGCCAATCCATCGCTGGGCACACGCTCACTCACACAGACACACTCTATATGGGGCAATTTTGAGAATTCAATTAACTTGACCCATGTTTTTAGACTGTGGGAGGAAACCGGAGAACCCGGAGGAAACCCACGCAGACACGGGGAGAACATGGAAACTCCACCCAGATGGGGATTTGAACCGGGAATCCCTAGCGCTGAGAGGCGAACGTGCTAACCACTAAGCCACCGTGCCGCCCGTTTTCAAAACATGAAACTCCATTTTTGCTCTGCAAGCAAGTCTGATCAAAACAAAGAAAAATGTAAAAGCCAGTCAGCTTTTAAGTCTGAAGAATGATCATTACAATTAGAATAGCTGGCTAAAGAATATTAATAATTAGAAAGTAGCATGTTTTATTTGATTTGAAATCTGCAAAGTCAAAGGTTAAGCATTAAAACTTGTGCTTACTGATGGGCCAGAATCTCCTCTATCGCCCCGTGGTCCTTTTGTACCAGGACTACCCTGAAAAAGTCAAACACAGCCATGATCAAAGACTAGAAAGCTTCTAGTATTAAAAATTGTCAAGACAATTCTGATTAAAAATCTGAGGCTATGATTTTCAAAACATTTCTTTACAGTTTTTTTGCACATTCTGTTGCTAAAATCCTCAACAGCACACAATGTGATGTATGAATTTTACTTCCTAAGTACAATAACACATATAAGGGCCCGTAGTTTATTTATAACCCGGGAATTAATGTACAGAGCAGAGATGCAATTACAGTATATTCTTACCAGAAACACCTCTCTGCATTCATCATTAAATTGCTAACCGATATCCATTAGGAACAGAGGGTCCAAAGAAAGTTTAATTGCATTACCGATGGGCCAGCAGGTCCGGGAGGGCCTATACTATCTTGAGCACAAGTGCAGGAGTGGGGAAGAGCTGGACATTTTGCCTCGTCCCGCTGCAGATAAAAGCAAAAGATTCTAATTCTTAATTACAACTGGAAATTGAAAAAAAAAAGGAAAAACACTAAGAAAAAAAAGGAAAAACACTAAGAAAGTAGCTATGATGATAAACCTAGCTGACATGGATACCAACCCTCCACCCTAGATGAAGACCAACATTGTGCATAAAAATAAATCTGATCCCAGGAAAATGGAAATGAAATTTCACCTCATATACTTAAGTAAGTAGAAGTAAAGAGAGACAGTCTGGCCTTTTAGAATTTAAGATTAATGTGCAGCCCAGTAGACATTTCCCAAATAGCCACAGCTGACATTAACAAATATCCCCAAAACATTTTCTGTGTCTCAGAACACAATCTGTAAGTCCCAAAAGACTCCTTCCTGATGCATTCCCACAGAAGGGAAATCATATGGGCTTTAAACATTATGAAATAAGAGCTGTATATTTCTTCAAGTTGATCTCCTCTGTGGTAAATTTAAATCTGCAGTTTTAAAATAACTTATTATGAATTCATGCCAAAAGGTAGAACATCAAACCACATGTACAAAACCAACAAGGAAATGTATGCTAGTGGAAGAAGAATCTTTGCTTATTGATAATGAAAGATCCTTACAGTTGCTGGCAGGTCACAGCATTTGTCTCGACTAGTCCAACCCAAGCTGCAGACAATATCAAACATCTGAAGCTGGAACTACAAGAGAGGGAAAAAAGGGGAACAAGAACGGATGTTACAGATGGCTCCTATTGAGCCACAGGATTTGAGAACAAAAAATATGCCCACATGGACATCACCCACAATGTATTGGAAAAGACGACAAATGAGAATGAGAATTAACTTCCCTCTTTCTAAGGTCGTGTGTGCTGTCTATGAACTGACAGAAAAAAACAGTCTTTGTTCTGATAATCCACATATAACAATAATCCCCGATTAAATGCTTTTAAATACTACGATGGAGACATAGAGTGCCAACACATACAGTTTTATGCATGTACGGACATCCCTGCTTAAATTACATGTTCACGCTCAATAAACAAACACATCCTTTATGAGAAACATATTTCATTGTATTTTTCTACAAATTCTTATGCAAGGCTTTTTTTTATATTAGGGGTGCATATTGAATATGTAATTACTTTTGTACAAGCCACATTTTATAAAAGCTAAATGTTCTTTCAGTTGTAAGTCGCTTTGAATAAATGACTAAATGCAAATATAAGGTAAATGTAGATCAGATCAGATAAGCCTTTATTGGACTGACCATGGGGAAATTTACTTATTCACAGCAGCAAAGGGACAGTAAGTGAGAAAGTTCAAAAGATACATGTAATATATTTAGGGTATCTCTTTTTGAAGTAATTTAAAAAGTATAACAAAAATAAAACAGCAGTTTATACATTAAAAAAAAATTCATGTCATGTACATGACATAAAAAAGGGTAAGACATGGAAAAGTAGCCTGCCTCATATACCCAGCAGGCGCCCCACTCTGAATTGGAGGAGGTCAATTCTCTTCCACCCCTCTGCCGATCATCCATCACAGAGCGGTGGAAGGGGATCATCATGTCGCCCCATGTGCAAAGTTAAAAACATCAATTTGGCTTGTTCAAAATGAGGCGCCTGCTGGATATAGGAGGGGGCTACTTTTTCATGAGCCACCCTGTACAATAGGAATAACTATTAAAAAAAAAATAAAAAACACTATATATGTATTATGTTATGTTTTGTAAATAAAACGCACCTGTGCATTAAAATGTACACAACTTACTGTGAAAAGACATCATTTTTATCTATCTCAAATCAATGAAACATAGCAGGGCTGACCAAACCATTGACTGTATTAACACATAATGACATGTTTGTAATATAAAAAGTCTAAATCAATTGAACTTGCACTTACTGTTGCGGACTGCCTCTTTGCACCACCAGCCATTTTACCAAGAACTTCATAGCCATCTCTTGAGATGTTGTTGGCCTCCTTGATCTCTTTCTCTGCCACCTCCTGGCAGTCGATGTTCATCTTGACACTTTTAGGTGAAATTGTGATGTGAAGCTACAAAACAAGACAGGATTAAAACATGATTCATACATTTAAATTGACTCTGAATGAGTCCCTGATGAATCAGTAAAGCAATTGGACACACATTCCTGCAGATGATGAACTATTAAAAAACAGAGAAATGAAATGGGGAAATTAAATTCCTGGAGGTGCAATCAGCAATCGCTTTCCTGTCCAATCAAGCAATTTTAATATACAGACACTGCCGATTGAACAAATGATTCAATGATGATAGTATTCCTAACTCACACTCACTTAATAATCGGTTCAAGAACCTGATGAACTTCTTCTGGAAATTCTATACATGATGCTTAAAAATCTGGCAAGAAAGTTATTCCAACCATGTTGTCTTTTGATAATCATGTTAATATGTGCCATTGGTTTAGGTTTAGCTGCAGTCATTTTCCTGTGGCGTGTCCTATATGTGAGTATTTATGCATCCAACTTTCCAGACTGCGTTTTCCATGCTGCTAGAGGTGTAGTTTAAGACATTTACTGTTGAGCACAGCAAAATCACATCTTGATACTATTTCATTTTGTCAGTTTGTGGCCAGCCATCAAACATACTCTTATTCCTTTACTTTCTTGCACCATTGCGTTTTTAGTTGAAAAGCCTGGCAAGCAAAAACCCAGATTGAATTCTTACTCTGCATCAAACAGCACCAACCCACAAAGTTAGGTCATAGATCTTGGCAAAGCATATTACATTATGGTCAACATCTTTGGCAGGCAAACCCACTATTTGACTGCCCACTAGAGGAAGGGTCTAAAGTTTTGGTTTGGATGTATTCATCATTATTCATTTAAATCCTTGCTAGTATATAGAGCCCCTATAGACAGATAGATAGCATTTCACATAACGTATGGAAGGCACATAAATATGGATAAACAGTTATAATTAGAATTTATGTAGTGTTTAGTACATTGTGGTATTTCAAGTATCATAAAGTATTTTATTAAGTTTGAGGTAATTTATAACTCTTAATTTATTTATATAGCCCTTTTTATAACAGTACATTGTCACAAAGCAGCTTTACAGTACTCCAAGGCTGAACCTCTAAAGAGCAAATCGGAGCCAAAATGGAAAGAAAAGGTTCATGTAAAGTTGTTTTTTTAAGGAAAAACCTGGGGAGGACCAAGGCCCATTGAGAGACATGCTTTATTTTTATATGCATACATGAAGAAGAAAACTCTAGATGAAGCTGTGATCAAGTCTTCAATTTTGCTTTGTATTGTACAGTATATTTGTTTGAGTCTATACCCCCCTCACTCACACACACCTCCCAGCTACTGTAAGTTTATGCATTCACCAAGCATGTGGTTTTATTTTGGGTTAGTGTTTTACCAAGGTCCCCCGTGATCCCTATCAGCCCCCATTTCATGATTGCTGGTCTGGCTACAAGCTTTTTCCCTTCACCTTCTAACTTTGATCTTAAACATATTACAACATCACCTCTAAAGCACCCTGACATCAAGTTTATTCTTACTTAAGAACTCAACAAGGAACTTCCACATCCTTTGCTCATGTAAGCCATTTCACGAGTCATTAAACACACAGGAATTTTATATAAATGAAGGGATTTATAAAATGCCACTGAGTGGAATACCATAAAGTAAAAATGACAAATGATGATTAGTTTGAAGTTCTGGGCAGGGTTAATCAGAAGGGATTTTAAAAAAACGTTTAATGTCTCATTAACTGCTCTCTTTGGAATAGCTGTAATATACAGAATACCTCTATGTCAATCCATGAATTCCAAGAATAGAAAACTACTTATGTCAACCAAGATAAAAAACAAAAACACAACAATACCATCATCCAGGTCAGCAGTGTTTTAACTTGGAGGAAACAGGACTAAGATTTTAGCAGGGAATTGTTCTGGTCCTATGGAAAATGTCAACACAGCACAGGGTCTGACTCAACACTAACAAGCACACCTTTGCAGGAAATGCCTGCTGGCTTTAAACCAATTCAAACCAAACCATCCCTGTAGATTCCAGAGAAGAGAATGGTCACAAAAATACAAACATTCCAACAAATATTATTACAAAGACGCTGGAACAATACAAACCCCTTCAAAAATCTGAGCACTTTATAACTCCTTCAAAAAAAAAAACAAATGTTGAACATTCTGGCCCCCTTTTCCGATTGTGAAAATCCCAAACAAGTACATAATAGTATAGCATTACAAGGAACAAGCTCCCAGGGCATATTTAAAACAGCTTCATATTACCAAGAGGTGTATATTTAACCTTTTCCTTTCAAATCCCCCACCCACACCAAGGACATTTTTCTGTGGTGTTACCAGACTGTAATATCACAACCATGTTGGTTTACTAAACACAGGGATCTCACTAAAAATCTTTTTTATTCTCATAGTCAGTTCCAAATGCCACAATGACAAAGGAAAGTTCAATAAACAGAGATTATAACAGTGAGACGCCTCCTTAGAAGTAGGTCATAGCCTTTTAACCCAGAGCTAACCCACAATCATGGAATCTTTTAGTGTTCAAAAGCAAACAGCTTTACTTGAATGTTTAACTAATCCATGAGGCAACATCTTAATCGTCTGTACAGCAACCCTGAATGCAACATGGAACACACTTTTAATGATTGTTAAACATAAAAAAACCCACTCTGGTATAAAATGCTGCAGCTAGACTGCTGACTGGGATCAGAACGTTTAATCATATTTGGTAATAACTGTACAGAGGATCAGCAGAATCTTGATGATTTTACGTTTTAATCAAATTAACTGATGCTGATCTGATCTGCCAGGATTTAACAATGAAGAGCTCAAAAAGATTTTCACAAATGAAATGACTGAGCTGAACTGATTCATCACGTGCTGATTTATCACAAAGATTAGACTGCACATTTAAATAAACACACTTTACATGAGTCCCCCACTAAACTTTAGTAGTCATCTCAGCAATTGCACAAATAAGTCATTTAAATGCAATGTTTTGTAAAAGAGATTTCAAACTAAAACTGAGCAAACAATGAAAAATTTGGGAACTTGGGGGGGAAAATTATGATTTGTAGAACGTGTTTGGTCAAGGTCCTATGCAGGCTAGTAAAGTTATTTTATCTCAAATTTAACCAGAAAGAAAAGTACAATCCCCAAACTGTTCCCATAAAGTAGGAAGAAATGTACAATGGCCCACAATGCATAGCTAGTTGTTTTTCACTTGGTAGACTTAAACCTAAGGATAGACTTTCACCTATTGTGCTATTTTAATATATTTGCATTTCAAATAATGCCACAATCTACAAATATTATTTAAATAACTGATCTAAATAAGAAGGTTCTTGTTGCTTGCTGAGTTGGCATAATGAGACAGAGTAAAAACTACTTGAATTAACATATCCCTATAATGAAATGCATTCAAATGTTCTTTGAACACCTTAATTAAGTATTTTTTTCTTTTCTTTTAAAATCAATGGTTAATAATGCCCAGCTCTTACCTTGTGGAAGCTTCCATGAAAGATCCTCTTGACTTGTTCATTATTGAAATTGACTTTCTGGAGTTCGCCCCTGGTGTCCTTGTTGTAAAATGTAATTACTTTGCTGGAAGCTTAAGGAGAAAAATTAAAGGATGATGAAAATATATTTACTCAACTCACACAGCCAGGCCAAAACAAAAAGCAACATTCATACATCACAATGTAATAACCATTATTGTTCTATTTAACTTTTGCAACATCAGAGCATTCATTCCCCTTCAGAGTTGCATTTATGTTCGGGCAAGATCTTGAATTGATGACAGGAACATAAAAAAACAAAATAATAAAAGTCTGAAAGCCCAAGATTTTGTGGTGGCCTTTTCATGTTGCAGAACCACTTTTCCACAATCTAAGCTTAATAAATACTAAAAATAATATTTTATTCTGGAAGATGCCTGTACCATCAGGAAAAATATTTATTGATGGCTTTGTGGTTAACATGTTCACCTCTTAGTGTTAGGGATTCCTGGTTTGCATCCCAATCTGGGTGGAGTTTCCATGTTCTCCCCATGTTTGCGTGGGTTTTCTTCGAGTTCTCCGGTTTCCTCCCACAATCCAAAAACATCGATTCAAGGTATATTAAATTCTCTACATTGCCCCATATAGTGTGTTTTTGTGTATGTGTCTGTGTGAGTGAGTGTGTGCCCAGCTATAGACTGATGACCTGTCCTGGGTTTATCTGCCCAGCACCCAAAACATCTCCCCTGGAAGAGGCATGGGGAACTACCCCAACCCTAATAGAGGATTAAGTGGAAGATGATGAATAAATGATTGAATGAATTTTAGGAACTCAGGTGACTTTCAGGCCACATTCAGTTATTTAGCATTATCCTAACTGATTAAATGAACTCTCCAAAGTTCAAGTGACTTTGATATCTATTTTAGTCACTTAGTGTATATTGTGGTGGTACATTAAATGATGAGTGGTAAGTTGTTTCATTATTTCCATCCCACTAATACAGGGGCAGTTTTCTTTTCGATTTAGCTGAGATCACAGGGCAGCTAGTAGTGGGCAATCTTTAAAAAGACTTTGCAATTTTCTGTGACAGGATGGAAAATTATGATAAAGAAAGAGGCATATGGTTAGGTTGCCTTGATACACATAAAGCACAACAAGAATATACAAACGATTGAATATAGAAATGTGTATGCAATTAGCTTGAGAATCTATTTTATTACTGTGAAGGAACAATCCAAGCACAAAGCCTGTGCTGCATTAGCAAAGGCTTAAGATAATCAAAGCTGTAATTTACCAAAACAAGCTAGAGTTTGAGAAACACCAAGGGCAGGAAGTGAAAGCCAACCACACACAGATTCAGGATTATCCATGAAGAAAGTACCACTTACGATTAAGAGTTAGACCAACTTCAGGGTTGTTATTGCCATCTGCAATCTGCCACAGGTCAAACGCATCCTTGGGGGTGTCAGGGAGGAGGCGGAATAGTAATATGAGGGTATATGATGGGGGGAGTCCGTCTGGATGGATTTCCCTTAAAAGTAAACATTCATGAGCGAGATTCCTTTACAATGACTACACATCCAAAAACAGACAGGACAGAACAATTGGCCATGTGTGTAATATTGCTCCTGTGACATCAATGGCAAAACAATCGGATCTTGATGCGTGGAATTTCTAATGAGCAAACGTTAAGAAAAAACAGAAGGCTGTGAAAAATTGAAACGCTTGTGGTAGTGAAGCAGACAGGATAGAAGGAAAAATGCTTTAGTCCTTTAAAAAATCGCAACATATTGAAAGTATTTTTTCCTTTATTCTTGTGCTGAAAATGATTCCAGCTTCACAGGCATCAACCCACACACAAATACCAATCGTTATGGACAAATTAACGGATCATGTTCTGGCCCTGAAACTTTGGAGAAAATCCGCATGTGGCTTTGCAACTGTCTAAAGGCATTTTAACAGATTCAATAAAATTTACTTCCTCAGGGAGTCCATACTGCTCATTAGTTGTGTGTGTATGTGTGTGTGTACTTCTTTACAGCATACAATACATACAATAATTATTTTCTTATCCTTTTCCATTGTTAGTAATTGAATAAAAATAAGTATGTGCTATTCGCTTCCAAAGTCTAGCTGCCATGTTCCAAATGGATATGCGCTGGCCAATGATTGTTAAAAACAATTGTAGGCACTTGCTAATCATTATAGTGTGCACAGGAGCCAAATATTCCAAGAGGATAAAGTACACACAATTAAACGTACTTTGTTGGTTGAGAGATAAATGCATCCTTGTGAAGTCGGTAGGCAATATAACTGTTAAAAGTTCCTGATTCCATTGAGACTCCATTCATAGCAGCAAATGTGCGGTCAGTGATGTTGAAGGCCTCAAGCATTCTAAAACCTGAACAAATGTTCACATCAAACAAAAAAGTTTAAATCAAGAAAAGGCAATTTTAATACAGAATTGATACAGTCATGGGAAAGTCCACTCATACCTCACTATATTGTGGAAAACATTTTGCAACTTTATTGTTTTCAGTTTTTTTTTTAGATATATAATTCTGCACAGTTTTCACTATATTGTGGGATTTTCACTATATATGTAGAAAGTTTTTAGGAGTGTATTAAGTGTTTATAAGAGTGTGGGAAAGGTTAATGTGAGAATGGGAACTGTTTATAAAGCCTTAAATCCTTCTCACAGGGGTCTCTTAAACTTAATGCCTGCAATAGGTGAGGGATTACTGTACAACCACTGTGGGATAATTTGGTATAATCTGTGGTATATTCAAAAACATCAGAGAAAATTCATAAATAAATGTAAAGGATAAATAGGCTTAAAGATGAGCACTAAAACACACTATTTAATTACAACTGTGCACACAGGTTACCCAATATTATTTTATGACTACCATTGATACTGACAACATGAATTCAATTACAATCATCGAATAAAAGTATGCAAATCAATTTACTTAGCCCACAAGCTATATGCCACGATATATATAAGCCACATGATAGTTCTTTGACTTTAATATCCATACTAATAATGTCCGAGGATCTCACTCCTACACTCTCACCTGGTGAGGTGAATCCATCCAGGTATATTAGCGGACATGCTGTAAGAGCAGAAAATATCTCAGTCAGTTTCATTCAGAAACAGTATCCAAATAAAAAATGCACATAATTAAATCTCCATACTTGATGTAGCTGTTTCACAGATGAATGTAATAAGGTTGTCCTGTATCTTTGCAAATGCATCATAGTCATCAACGACAAATACATGTCTATCGCTTGGTTTACTCCCAATGTTCCTTAATTCTGTCATATCCACATCTGCGACACCGACAACAAACACGCTGTAGCCTAAAGAAACAAAAAATAAAACAGACTCAGAAAATTCGAAACATAATTTTTAGAAATGATCATTTTTGGTATTTGCACTGACCTGAATGCTGTAGTTTGGAAGCACTCTTCTTAACATCATCCTGAGAACGTCCATCAGTCACCACCACTAGAACCTTTGGAACATTCCTTCTCATGCCACTGTCTGATGTGAAGACTTTGTCAACAACATGCTTCAGAGCAGCACCTAAGATGTTTAGACCAAAGCAAGGTACACTAGTTAACATGCTAAGTAACATCAGTATTCATAAGATGTTTTTTAAAGTTGTTTCAAAATTGCGTTAATCCTGCATTCATCAGTTTCAGATTTTTTCAATCAGACCATTTCGCTATATTTAACATTGAGGTAAAGAACAATTTATTTTACCTCCAAAGTTCAGTGTTTTGGGACACCTACACAGTATAGCTACAGGATCTTTTAAGACATCGTACATTAAGTTGACTTTTCTTTGTAGCCATAACAGCTTTCACATATCTGTGAAGGCTTTGTCATGTGTTTAGTATGTGTCTATTGGAATTTTTACTCATTCATCCAAAAGAGCCTTTGTAAGGACAAAAAATTATGCTTGACAAGACTTTATATCAAACAACATTTGCATTTGTAATTTAATAGAAATTTGTTTCCAAGCAAAGCAAGATGACAAATAAATGCTCACACTTGTCTCAGGAGTGCATTTTCAGTTGTTGCTAATTTGACTAATATTCTGACAAATAATTAGAAACAATTAAAATATAAAATTTTTATGTTTTCCATTAAATTCAGAAACCTATTTTAAGGAATTCCTTAATAGTAAACAACATTAGAATTTGGCCAGGCTTCAATTATGGTCATATGCATTGCACCCTTTTATTATTATTATTTTTATGTTTCACACAATATAACATTATTTAATAAAGCCCCTACTAAACAGAATAAGTGCTTATTTTGTTTTTAAAAAATGTGTGGTTCTAGACCTAAACTCAGAGTGAGCTGAGCTGCATGATTTATATAATGATATAATCATAAAATCAATACATTTCTGAGACAGTCTGACTTCCATATTAATGTGCCATATTTTATTTAATCTACTAAACCAATTTACACAATTTGAAAAACTGGACCTTTTTCAGATTTTGAAGTTTGGCATGCCCAAACTAGATTGCTTGCTTAGTTCTTTCCTCTGCTTACAGTTGTATAATGAAAGCAAACAAAATGACTAAAGAGTACAGACAACTCATCAAGAAAAGTCGTTTGCAACCGCAAACTAATCTCCTTGTCCATCACAGAAAAGACACCAAAAACAGAAAAGCCCCTGATTACAGACTGATGTTATAGTATAGAAGTCAAATTTAGTCGGACCTGAACAGTAGGCAGTTATTACTTACATTTACATGAGGTCATTTTTATTTTATGTAGTCTAGCAACTAAGCTAGTTCTTAATGGAATATAGTGTGTAACAGAAAAATAACATATTATGAATATAATTAAACACAGAATTGAACATGAATTAAATACTGCTGAATTTTTAAATATTCATTTGTTGCCAATTTTTAAATATAATAAGCCACTGTTGATGAAATCACATGGGAGTAATGCTTAAATGCTACAACCAAACAGACCTTTTTTTTTTTAACTTGAAATAGTTATGTGAGCCAACTGCTTAACAGATGTGCTGTTAATGCTTTTAAACCTTTCCATCTTGCAATTACTGCACTTATTGTGTTAAGTCAGCAGAAATTTATTGAAGAGGTTTTGACGAAGGGTAACCCCATATTGAAACAGAGCTTTTTTAGGTAAAACTTTCCAAATCCAATGTTATTCAATGTATTTTCCAGAATTCAAAAAGCGATATGCTTAATTCAAAGCAAACATTGCAGTATGGGTTGCTGAAAAAGTTCCATTTAAAAAAGATTTTCCAAAAAAAAAAAAAAATATATATATATATATATTCTCTGTTAGCAATAACATAATAACCTGTTTTTGTGTTGCCTCCTCTGTAGCTGACCATTCGCACAGCTGACAGAGCCATTCCCTTGTCATGGTATGTGTTCAGCTTGAATTCTGTTCTGGCATCATCGCTGTACTGCACGAAGGAAACCTGTTTGCAAAGAAAAAAAGAAGAACTGATTTTCCACAGTACATTTTAAAAGCACTCACTAAGTCAATGTGAAGCAAGTTTTGCACAGATCATTTAAACTTTGTAGTTACCTGCATACCCTCATGACTAATCACATCAAAAGCTCCGATCATGCTGAACACAAACTGAAGCACTTTGTTGAAGCTCTCATCTCCAATACTCCATGAGCCATCGATGAGGAACACTAAGTCGGCTTTAGCTCCCTTGCACACTTTGTAGAGATGAAGTGCAACACATTAGAAATATGAAAATACTACCAACACACATAAGGAGCTAATTTTCACTTACCTTCAAGGGCACCAGGGATGGTAGGGGGTGGAGGAGGAGTTGGTGGCAAAGTGGGGGGAACTGTTGGCTTTACCACTAGGAGAAAAGCAAAAGTGTTAATTATCTCCTACAAAAGGACCACATTAAAAAAGAACTCTAACTGAATGTCATTTACATGTGCGCTCTTTGGTACTGACTCCTGGTCCTTCTAGATTGGGAGTCTGAGCATACACAGTAGCATTGTACAAGGCATCTGAGCTTAATCCATCAAAGCAGTACTGATTCTCAGTAGCTGTGATTGTCACCTCCTGGGCTCCTCTGTGAGAAGCTGCAAAAGCGCACATACATTATATCAGGTCAGCAGAAAAATGTATAACCTTATGGAAGCTTTAAAAAAAAGCATTATACTTACAGTCAAAAGGGTTGACTTTAAGCCTGTATGAGGTAGCAGCTCGATGTGGAGACCATCTCAGACAGAAAGAATCATAACCGACATTGTATGTTGTAAGGCCGGTAACATTTAGGTACACTGATAAACAAATACACCAGGATTAGTGTGACATGTTCATGCTGTTTAATAGGAAAGCTGTTTTTCATGTTTAGTGCTGTCAGTATATACATACATGTAGTGCCCTGGCCAACAAGAGGACCACTTGTGCCAGCATCATACTGGGCAAAGACCTTCACATCATATGGTGTGCCAGGCTCGAGATTGGGAATCATATATGTGGTCACATCCCCAACGAACATCTCTGTGAAGCTATTCGTACCTGTAATTTACAGATACATTAAATTTAGTTATGCCTAATTCTGGTGTTAATAGTAAAAAGTATGACATAAAACTGGCCACAAACCTGCAAGTGCATAGGCTAGTTTGTACCCATTAACCCTTGAAGGTGCGGGGTCCCAAGAAACACGGAAATGTGTGTACCACTCATCTGACACACGCAAGTTACGTGGCTCCAAAAGTCCCACTGTGAGCAAGATACAACAAACAACAAACAAAATTTACAATGAAACTGTAAATAACTGACACTTTTATTTGAAAGGACTCTAACTTGTAAACAGTAAATGAAGAAACATAAATCATGGGGTCTTGAGGGATAAATACTATTTCAATCTCTGTTTCCAATTAATCCTAACATTGTACTGGTCTTCTTGACCTCGTTGACCTTTAATCATCAATTTCAGTTTCTATTCAGAGGGTATTTAATATAGAAGATCCAAGTGCCAAGACCCCATCAATATTTTAATAACAGTTATTGTCTTTTTTAACTTATTAAATGGTGCCAATAATCCTTTATAGTGTGACATATATCCAACAATTCCTTTAATAGCACATACATCTAAGAGGCTATTCGTACATTTACATTTAGTAGACGCTTTTATCCAAAGAGACTTACAAATGAGAACATCACAAGTCAGTAGTTATGAAGAAAACCAACTACACTGTAAAATCATTAAACCTGATTGTTATTTGATGCTGCACACCCCCCTTTTATTTATGTATTTATTTATTTTTGTTCCCTACAATGGGTATTTGTTAAAAAGATACGTCTTCAGTAGTTTCTTAAAACTGCCTAGTGATTCTGCCTTACGGACAGAGTTGGGAAGATCGTTCCACCATTTTGCAGTGGTGAACGCCACAGAAAGAGAGTGTTAGCTCCTCGGTGAGGTGGAATTACCAGGCGGCAATCGAAGTGTAGTACATCTAAAAACTTGTTTAATCTAACATACTCACTGCATTACCATTGATGTCTGCTGTTTACAATTCAATCATTTTATGTAAAATAATATAATATACTCACTAGTATTCCTGCAAATTTGTTATGTTTTACCTTAAAACATCTTTAGTGGGTGTGCACTTGTATAATTACATGTATGTCCATCGCCGGAAAGATCTCCTCCAGGTCCTTCTTGGTATACAGCTGTCACTGTGATTGTATATGGTGTGTCTGGTTGAAGATTTTGCAAGACAATGTTGTTTCTGTTGCCAGGAACACTTGTCTAGTTTTAATCCAGAGGAGAAAAGATTTAATAAAAAATATGTATTAAAAACAATAAGCTTTATTCAGGTTTTGCTGTTAAATTGCAGTCAGACGTCAATCTCTATTGTACATTGAAGATATCCGTTTATGAAATAAGAAAAACCTTGTAGACATGCAACAGTGTTGAAACAAATATGTCAAAGTAAATTATCATAAATAATACCCATCCATTCATTATCTTTCACTTAAATTTATACTAGGGTCTGGAGGGGATTCCCTATGCCCATCCAGGGGAGAACGTTTCGGGAACTGAGGAGATTCATCCAGGACAGGGCGCCAATCTATCAGGGTGCAAATCTGGGCGCACACACACACAGACTATATTTGGGGAATTTCGAGCAGCCAATTTACCATGTATCCATGTTTTTAGACTGTGGGAAGCCGGAGAACCTGGAGGGGGAGACTATGGAAGCTCTACCTACATCGGGATTCAAACCTGGATCCCCAGCACGGAAAGGCAAACGTGCTAACCACTAAGCCACCGTACTGCCCACTAAATATGTAATATTTCTAAATTTCTTAGTTATGCTCGTCCAAGCTTTTATTACAGCATCTTTCAGTGAGTCTGTATGGTTTAGCTTTAGAGACAATTTAGCCATAAATCAATCTATTCGATGTCGCTTACAAATTTAACTCTTTTTTTAACATATACCAAGATTTTGCAATGGTTTGCCTTTTTGAACTTCAATAAGGATTTTAACACCTGTTCTTTAACACTGTTC
Source organism: Corydoras maculifer (assembly GCA_019802435.1). Lineage (NCBI taxonomy): Eukaryota > Metazoa > Chordata > Actinopteri > Siluriformes > Callichthyidae > Corydoras > Corydoras maculifer. The sequence goes on along the minus strand of JAFMOD010000470.1, from coordinate 1,454,293 downwards.
TTAATGTTGGTGTATCGTTTTTACCAACAAATGCAGTCTACATTTTAAAACATTTAGAGCTATTTATTTTTCACCTACAAATTGTGTTCTAATATGAAATATGTAACAATCTATGTTGTCACAAAATCATTATAAACGATGAAATTCCAAACTTTTTAGTCATAATCTTAAACCAAAATGTTTTTAGTTTAGAGCAGAAATCAATGATTTAGCCTCAGTTTTTAAATATTTTTAAAGTGATGTGTAAGTAACATTCACACGTACAAACTCATCAATAGGGTCTCCTGTGGTTGGTGCATAAGTGATGCGATATTGCTGCACAGGTCCTGCTGCAGGCTCCCAGCTCACACTCAGGGTGCTAGTGGTGGGGTCGTATACCTGTAAGTTCCTTGGCCCACTGCGTGGTACTGAGAACAGAAGCCAATATAACGTATACTAAATGTTTTGTCACAATGTCCAGTTAAAAAAAAAGAGATCAAATATTGACTTACATGTTTTGCCATTATCACTTGCTGGCGATCCCTCACCATCAGCATACATAGCAATCACATCGACAGAGTATGCTGTGTCTGACAACAGCTGTTCCAACAAAGCAGTGTGGGTATTTCCCGGAACAAGGACCTGCAAGATAAAAAAAGAAAACGCTCCTTCTTAAATATACGGGTGGAAAGAGTAGCAACCTCATCTCTAATAAAAAAATTAAAAATGGCAGTATCAATGCAGTATTGAGAATCATGCATCACGCTAATACCTCCTTTTTGGGGATTATCAGAGAACATACCAAAGTGGATTAAAAAAGTATTTAAAAAAAAAGTATAAGTCATTATAGAACTACAAAGTTTATTTATATAATCATGGGAACTGAAAAAAACTGTGTAGAATTGAGGAGGTGTACCTAATAAAAGTGAGTGTATAACATTAAAAGCCAATAAAATCGAACAATATTTTGAAATTTAAATATAAAAAAAGCAAACACATCAGATGGTGCTTGTGTCCCACGATGCTGGTAATTACATAATAGCACAGACAGCAAGATTTAGGAGCCAGAATCAGTGCTTCTGTGGAAAAATTCAGTTAAGACAGAAATTCTGTTAATAGTAGTTTGTGTGTGTAGTCTAAAATAGCTGTTTCTTTTCACTTAAAAGGCCCCCATGATTTAGTTTTTCTTATTTAGCCAATGCAAAGTAAACCATGCCACACAGAAATGAATTATAGAAGAGTTACAGACCAAATAATTTTAAACTCAGCTTGCGTTGTTTGGGTCTACTTCTTTAAAGTCTTTTTAAAACATATGGTGTGAGACTTCACACCGAGTTTATTCACTTTGACAGCAGATGCCAGGCGACCCCACCCTCCAACCAAGTCTGATTCTAATTATTTTTGACTGTCTGCTTCGCAGAATTTTTTCCTATTTCAGCTTTAAACACATTTTTTGGCAGGCAGAAAAACTGCACTTTTGTACTCTGAGTAGGAGACACGGTTTGTTCAGTTTAGTGCCCTGGGCCTACACTGCCACTAACAAAAAATGTGGATTTTTTAAATTAAAAAATTACCCAATTAACAAAATTTGTATTGACTTTCACAAACATACCCCACTGCAAGTTAGATGTTTCATATTACTGCTCTTTACTTAATAACAAAAAGCTAATACTGCCCACTAATTGTGGTTAGATTAATAAAAATACTCCTCTAAAATTATATCTAAATTTCATTAGTTATTATAATAAATATTTAGATTTTTTTATAACTTATTCTAATTACCATCCACTTTTTTGTGAAATGCAAAAAGTAATATTTATTAGCCTTGTTTAATTAAAAAAGTTTAAATCCACAACAAAACCTGAAAAATTACATAAGAAAACATGCTTTCTCAGACTTCTCAGTCCAGCACCTCTTTACCAAAAGACTTTAGGACAAAAATCCTCCTACAAATTCAGAAAAGGTATATATTAAGTGTACACTGATGTGGATCTGGTAAAAAAAAGTGGCACAACTGGATAATATAAAGTCTTTTCTTCCATACTCTCATGTGTAGCGCACACAGATGTAGAAGTTCATGTTCATGTGTCAGAAGGATGAAGTCATTTAAAAAGGCAGTTAGCCTCGCTTTGTGTCTCATAAAGGTCATGGGAAAGTGTGACCACGTGCAATAAATGCATACAATTCCAGTCATATGAGAGTAAATTTGTTAATAGATCCAGGCCAAATATGCAGCACAAAACCTAACAAGATACCCATAAATTAAGCAGTCTCAAATGTATGACATGGTCTAACTTACCGATTGTGAGGGATATGTTCCAGTGACTGGGCTGTAGACGACCCTATACTTCTGCACAGCACCTGAGGCAGGCTCCCAGCGTACATTTAGAGTGTTTGTAGTGGGGTTGTAAACCTTGATGTTCCTGGCAGGGGTGCGTCCCACTGAGTAAAAGATGCAAGGAATAAGTTATACCAAAAATGAAATGTGTCGCATTTTCAAAAAACTTAAACACTGCTGTTTAAGTTAAATTAAAAAAATGGGAGCCAGAAATAATAATTCCAAGTTGTCAGAGCAACTGTTTAAAATAAAAGGTTTATTTAGAACGCTCTGAGACTCACATGTCTTTCCATTCTCAGTCAGGCGTTTGCCATCTCCAGTTGCATAAACTGGAATTACACTGACAGCGTACAAAGTGTCTGACTGAAGGTTTTCCAAAACTGTGCTTAGAGTGTTTCTGGTGGTGTGAATCTGAACAAATTGAAAGGAATTACAGGATTACACAGCATATATTTATTGATTAATCCTTAATTAAATAAAACAAATAATGGAATGGTACAAATATGATAGTAATAAATGTTGTTTATACCTAATATTTAAATTCCTAATATTAATGAAATGAAGGAAAAAAGGAAATATGGTGTTCTGGGATCATACCATTTTCTCTTGGCCCCCTGATGCAGGTTTATACAGGATCTTGTATTGGTGCACATTGCCTTCAGCTGCCTCCCATTGTACATTCAGAGAGCTGGTGGTGGGGTCAGTAACTTGAAGGTTTCTGACACTTCCAAATGGCACTAAAAAGAGCAGAATTTTAAAAATGTTTATGTTTGATTTGATGGCGGCACGGTGGCTTAGTGGTTAGCACGTTCGCCTCTCAGCACTAGGGATTCCCGGTTCGAATCCTCTTCTGGGTGGAGTTTCCATGTTCTCCCCGTGTCTGCGTGGGTTTCCTCCGGGTTCTCCGGTTTCCTCCCACAGTCCAAAAACATGGATCAAGTCAATTGAATTCTCCAAATTGCCCCATACAGAGTGTGTCTGTGTGAGTGAGTGTGTGCCCAGCGATAGATTGGCGCCCTGTCCTGGGTCTATCTGCCCAGCGCCCGAAACATTCTCCCCTGGATGGGCATGGGAAACCCCACCACGACCCTACTACAGGATAAAGCGAGAGATAATGAATGAATAATAATAATAATAATAGCGGCACGGTGGCTTAGTGGTTAGCACGTTCACCTCTCAGCACTAGGGACTCCCGGTTCGAATCCCCATCTGGGTGGAGTTTCCATGTTCTGCCCGTGTCTGCGTGGGTTTCCTTCGGGTTCTCAAGTTTCCTCCCACAGTCCAAAAACATTGATCAAGTCAATTGAGTTCTCCAAATTGCCCCATATAGAGTTTATGCGTGCTGTGTGAGTGAGTGTGTGCCCAGCGATAGATTGGCACCCTGTCCTGGGTGTATCTGCCCAGCGCCTGAAACGTTCTCCCCTGGATGGGCATGGGGAACCCCACCGCAACCCTAATATAGGATAAAGCGGAAGATAATGAATGAATGAATAATAATAATACCAAAAAAAGATTTTGTTTAGGTTGTAAATTATGCACATGACTCTAATGCACTTCTTACACTGCACAACAATTATGTACATATGCATATATCTTCAATACGTCTATATTTATTTAATTCATACCCATCTGTACCATACATAGTGCAAATGTTCATAATAATCATTATAACCACCTATTATCTCCCCATGCACTATTGCATTATATGTAAATAATCTCTACCCTGCACTTGTGGTTAGGTGTTACTGCATTTCGTTGGCTCTGTTCTTGTTTACACTGTTCAATGACATAAAAAGTTTAATCTTATCTTATAATAAATTAAAATATATAAATATTTTAAAAATCTATTTTGTATTTTATATTTGTATTATAGTGTTTTTTTTTTAAACATATATCAATAAAAATAAATCTAAGTAGTTTTTTTTTCCTTTATTCAATCATCATTGTCTTACTTTTGCTGACACCATCCATATATACAGATACACTGCCTGATCAAAAGTTGGCATAAGTGTCAAGTATACGGTGCTTCAGTTGGTCATGCCTTGACTCAGCAACTAGCTCAGCTAGTTAGAGTTAAATACAATAATGTTTAGGATTTCCTACCAATGGACCATGGGAAATCATTTTCACACTTGACATTGAGCCCTGGCTATCATTCATTCATTCATTATCTTCCGCTTATCCTCTATTAGGGTCGCGGTGGGGTTCCCCATGCCCATCCAGGGGAGAACATCTCGGGCGCTGGGCAGATAGACCCAGGACAGGGCGCCAATCCATCGCTGGGCACACACTCACTTACACAGACACACTCTAAACAGGGCAATTTTGAGAACTCAATTAACTTGATCCATGTTTTTGGACTGTGGGAGGAAACCGGAGAACCCGGAGGAAACCCACGCAGACACG